>ML257359.1:8844-30870 GCA_005239495.1 Nicotiana undulata
TCAACCATAACAGTTACCACGTTATACGCAGGCAATATAGGAACCTAGGAATCCTAAGAGGCCAACCTATTTGCAAATAAGTCCGAGTACGCACTCGTCACCTCGCGTACTCGGGCTACAATCAACATAGAAGACTCAAATCCTAAGGGGTAGTTCCCCCACACAAGGTTAGGCAAGATACTTATCTCAAAGACGACAACCGGAACTCGAAAATGAACTTCTCGGGTGGAAAGGCCTCGGACGGCTCGAAATCAACCAAAACCACCTCAAATCATACATAAATTGTATAAGGAACTATTTCAAGCAATAAAGTTTCAATCTTTGTAAAATTATAAAATCGACCCTAAAGTCGACCCCCGGGCCCGCACCTCGGAACCTGATAAATTTTACAAATTCTGATTACCCATTCTGATACGAGTTCACCCATACTAATTTATCCAAATCAGATGTCATTTGGTCATTTAAATCATGAAATTTCGTTTATGAAGTTATCTTTAAAAACCCACAATTTCCCCAACCCAAAACACAATTTAAATGATAAAAATAAGAACTAATTCGTGAAATATAATTAATTAAGGTGGAAGAACACTTACCCATTTGATTTGTGTGAAAAACCTCAAAGAATCGCCCAAATCCGAGCTCTAGAACTCAAAATGTGATAAAAATGGCTAAACCCTCGTTTTTGGAATTTTATAATCTGCCCAGGTTTTAAACGACCGCGATCGCAGACAATCGGATGCGATCGCGAAGAGGAAGGGAAGGGCTGGACAAAAGCTTCTATGCGATCGCGGAGCAAACACTGTGATTGCGGATAAGGAAAATATTGCTGGCCAAATTGTGCTATGCGTTCGCGGCAACACGAATGCGAACGTGGAGAATGAGAACTGGGAACTATGCGAACGCAGGTTCACTTGTGCGATCGCGATGAAGAGGGAGATGTACTTCTGCGATCGTGGATGCTTCAATGCAATCGCATTGAACAAAACTGGGCGACCCAAAATAACTCTATGCGATCGCGGCTTCATCTATGCGATCGCATAGAAGGAAACCAGAAACAAGTATCAGTAGTGGAAAATGAGGAAAAATGGCCCGTAGCCTATCCGAAACACGCCCGAGGACCCCGGGACCCCGTCCAATCCCACACACAAGTCATGTAACCTAAAACGGACTCGCTTGAGGTTTTAAAACACATCACATAACACTAAAACAACGAATCAAACCAAAAATTAAAACTTAGAAATTCCAAAATTTCAAATATCAAGACTCGCGTCGAAACCTATCAAATTAACCCGGAACGACGTGAAATTTTGCAGACAAGTCCCAAATAGCACAACGGACCTTCATCCACTCCCGGAATTCCATTCCGAACCTGATATCGAATTTTCACCTATCGGCCGGAATCACCGAAATTCTAATTTTTGCCAATTCACCTCATTTTGCTCTACCGACCTCCCATTCCAATTCTGGACGCACGCCTAAGTCAAAAATCATCATACGAAGCTGTTAGCGCCACAAAACTCATTCCGAGATCGTTTACTCAAAAGTCAAACCTCCGGTCAACTTTCTTCATTTTAGCTTCTAAATTGAAAATTCTCCCAATAATTCGACTCCGGATTATCTGGTAACTGATTCTAACCGCGCACACAGATCGATATACATAATGTGGAGCTTATTATGACCTTATACAACTGAACGGAGCTTAAACTCTCAAAACGACCAGTCGAGTCGTTACATTCTCCTCCTCTTAAAATCAACGTTCGTCCTCGAATGTGCCAAGATTTACCTTGAACTCATCCAATCACTGATTTCACACTTCCAACACACACCCTCGGGTGATTCCACATCATCCCAACCTATATAAGCCTGATGACACCATCACAGGTGCTATGTAGCCTGCCTATCACCACCGCTAAGCCTCATATCTCAATTTCTCACTTTATACTCATTTCCAAAAGATTTGATCCTAAATCCATATCCGACATTAGTTTCCACCAGCTGCATTAACTCTTGACTATACCCATAAAGCACGATCACACAATATAGTTCATCGCAATTAGGCTCAAATAGCACTTTTGATTACCATAACTGCCCGAAATCAACTCAACATTGGCAATTGCCCCACATATGGAAGGGCTCCACTCCAACCCCATAATACTGATAAAGAAGCAATAAACACGAAGACTTCATTATTAGGCACCCAAACCACCAAGCCATAGCTAGCACCACCCGGCACAGATCCCGCAAACCAAAACTAAAGAAGCACATAACGAAAATGAATGAATATGAAAGGAGAGAAATTTAAAGGACTATCAAATAGGCCCATAGGCATAACTCTCTATCAATATTGACTTACCAAAAGCAATATAATAAGGGAGAAGCAAATCATATGAACAAATCACAAGGATCCCATCCTGATAAAATTTCCACCGCGGTACTCGGCCCGGTCTAAGTATATCGAATCAAAAATGTCACGAGGACCTCGTCCACAACTCAAAATCACATATTGAAACGCATCATGCCAATTGAAATTTCTCCCTCAACTCCTCTCAGCTGATAGAAGTCATAATACTAACTGAACTCACACCTCAATGGAGTATCAATCACAGCCAGTAAACAAATTACTCAGGAAAATCATATAAATCTCACCATAATGAATAATAAGGACTCACCTCTAGTTTCACCACTAGAAAAGAGGAACAAAAACAGCGGTAGACACAGCTACTACTCATGGAATTTCCCAATAGGAGCAAACACAAAAATAGAGTGCAAAACATGAAACTTACTCATCAATGAAGCAACGAATAAGGAAACTCGTCCTGACCAGCGTAAATATAATGGGATACGATTGGTGCCCCTCTGAAGCACATCAAAACAAACCTGAGTGATAATATCTAGCACAACGGTCTCTAGCCTGCTATATGAAACACCTCGACGGTCGGGCCTCCCCCTCTTGGGCGCCTCCACTTACCTGAATACGCTGCCATAACACACTTACCTGAACTATGGAACAAAATATCACCCTGCGGCTCATCTCCACACAGAATCCAATCTCTCTGCCAACGTGGCTGTAGAAACCACACAATACGGATTCTCTGAGACCCAGGAATACCTGAGAACTCCCATGCGAAGCTGGTAGTGCAACCGAACTGGTTTATCTCCAAAACCTCTACCGTATCGTACTTTGCTTCCAATAATAAGAACCAATAGATCTCTTCGGCCTATGTGCCTTCTAACTGATGCAACCAAGGAGGTATATAACTGGCCAACTCACTGAATCCGACGACGTACTCTAATATTGACATAGCGCCCTAACGCAACTGCTCAAACTCCGTGCGCCATGCATCTCGGAGGGACTGGTGCAACTCCCTCAACAACATCTCTGGGACCTGAATCCATGCAAGTGAAATTGACTTGGCTAGGCTACCCCACTCATGTGCCCACCACTACTAACAAACCCACTACTCTGAACCTGAGACGTGACAAAAGCAATCCCGCTCGTCTCCACAATGCCCGAAGCACGAAGAATATAGTGACGCTCCTCCAAGGAACCCTAGGCATCATCTGTCGCCAATCCACAGAGAGATAGAGGGGTGATATTTCCTGTACCTCCCGAGTTCAAGGTATTCTTCCTCCGATGTTGCTACCCTAACCACGGCTGAACTGAAGCCACATGTCGTGCTGCCATGACAACTGGAACCTGACCAACATAATCTCACTGTTCTGGAGTGTGGACGGTGGGAGTCTGAACTCCTTCCCTGATCTGTGAAGAACCTGGTGCACTAGAACCAATCCCGCTTGAGTCGATATACCAATCGTACTCAAAACCAAAACCCTGGTCTCTTGAAGTCCGGAGTAACAATAGGCACCTCCAGTACTTGGTGTTTCCCCAACTGGAATTGCTGGCAGCTCTTCAACGGTCGTTCTGGTAGGCATCTTAACTGCGGCGCGTGCTCTTCGTCGGCCTCCGTCTCTGACCCTTGCGACATTTGCTTCGGGGTAACATCATCAGGAACCGCAGTTCGTGTCCTCACCGTTAGTGAGAGAATGGATTGAAAATTTCAAATTTCCGGGTCAATGAACTCGCACGATAGGAAAGAAGGAAGTGAAATAATCCTAATAGTTCCGTAGCCTCTCGAAGATAAGTACAGACGTCTCCGTACCGATCCGCAAGACTCTACTGAACCCGCTTATGACTTGTAGCACCTATGAACTTAGAGCTCTGATACCAACTTGTCACGACCCAAATTTCCTTCCGTTGGGTACCGTGATGGCACCTAGTCTTAGGGACTAGGTAAGCCTAACATATTACTGAGCATCAACAATAATGAAATAAAACATAACAGTCTCGATATGGAAATCTTGACAGAGTTTACAATTTCCCAAAACCCGGTAAGTTCAAGTCATAAGCTCTACGAATTCTCTCTACAAGATCTAAATACAACTGTCTAGAAATGAATAAGTATAGTTGGAGATAAACTGGAAGGTGACTCCGAAACCTACGAACGCAGCAGCAGGTTTACCTTGAGTCTCCTCATCGATAGTGATCCATGCAGCTACTAATGGTCAATACCTGGATCTGTGCAAACAAAATGCACAGAAGAGTAGTATGAGCACACCACAGCGGTGCCCAGTAAGTATCAAGACTAACCTCGGTGAAGTAGTGACGAGGACTAGTCAAGACCCCACTGGTCTAATAAGAAACAGGCTTAAGTATGAAGAAAATGACCGAAACGTAATGTCTATCTAAAGAATTTCGCTGAAATAAACACTAAGATAGAATAATACGGAAAACAATTCAGCAAATACGATATACGACAACAAAGTAGAAATACGCAAGGAGAAAAAAAGAAATGTCAAGCCAAAGTCGAAGTCATAACCCAATAAGCATTAACAACCTATCATTATATCAATTTCTTCATATCAGGCTTAAACCAATAAACTCAGCAGAGATGGTAAAACGTCAAGTGAAACATTTAAATCGTGAGTTTGGATTTGAAGGTTTTGAAAATATAATCATTTCAAAAATAAGGAAACTTCTTTGAAACATAATTTATCTGAATATATATTTATATCTTTTTAAAAATGAATCTTTAAAGCATAGTTCCTACAAAATACGTGGTGTTCATATATACCCTCCCAAATACTGCTTTTCCAAAATATCATTTGTCCAAGAATACTTTCCCAAATACTGCTTTCCCAAATATCATTTTTCTTGCAAGACAAGTACTTTGCAAATATACTTTTTAAAAATAGAAGTCCTTCGGACGTAACTTTTAATGCAGTGCGGAGGAAAGTCTCAGGTCTCAGCCCGCAGTCCCAATGTAAATATGCAATGCAATATAAGGGAAAGGCTCAGGTCTCTGCCCGCAGTCCCTATTTATGCGATGCAGTATGAGGGAAAGGCTCAGTTTTATGCCCGCAATCCCTGTATGCAATGCAGTATGAGGGAAAGGCTCAGGTCTATGCCCGCAATCCCTGTATGCAATGCAGTATGAGGGAAAGGCTCAGGTCTATGCCTGCAATCCCTATGTATGTGATGCGATGTAATGCAAGGCGCCGAAAGGAAGAAACCAGATCACAGCAAAACATTGCACAAGACACAATGAACACCCCAGCAAAACAGGAAGGCACAATGCAAGGTGCGACGATAAGTTCAACACGAGAACTGCAATCCAATAGTGGCAAAACTCACTCATAAGCATAAATCACTTAAGGGGAAAGGCCAAGTATCAATAAAATATTGTAACGAGAGGAAAACATAACAAACAAACAACGGTTCATATTATTCAAGTCAATAAATGGGGAACCAATCATCCCGGAAAGGGAAAACAGCTATAACCAATCTCGCCTAACAATTTACTTCACGGAATAATCTCAGCTTAAGCAAATACTTCAACAATAGGAGGTACCAAAGAATTACCGCCAATATGGGTGATGGTCAACTATACCTAAGTAATAATTAAGGCAAATCATGTAATCACCATGTACCACTCACGGGCATACTTGACCCCAACCTATAAATGCTCCAATTCCTGTTAACGATTTATATGACTGGATGATACTAATTCTAACTAATCAGGCAGCTTGTGAAGAAAATATCGCATAACGGTAAAGAAGGAAGATATTGAGTTAAGTCAATCGAAATCAAACAATCAGCAAGAGGGGAAATGGAAAGAAAGAAAATCTAATTCAAACAGGAGAGGATGAAACTAGAAACCAGGAACTCAACCATAACAGTTACCACGTTATACGCAGGCAATATAGGAACCTAGGAATCCTAAGAGGCCAACCTATTTGCAAATAAGTCCGAGTACGCACTCGTCACCTCGCGTACTCGGGCTACAATCAACATAGAAGACTCAAATCCTAAGGGGTAGTTCCCCCACACAAGGTTAGGCAAGATACTTACCTCAAAGACGACAACCGAAACTCGAAAATGGACTTCTCGGGTGGAAAGGCCTCCGGACGGCTCAAAATCAACCAAAACCACCTCAAATCATACATAAATTGTATAAGGAACTATTTCAAGCAATGAAGTTTCAATCTTTGTAAAATTATAAAATCGACCCTAAAGTCGACCCCCGGACCCGCACCTCGGAACCCGACAAATTTTACAAATTTTGATTACCCATTCTGATACGAGTTCACCCATACTAAATTTATCCAAATCAGATGTCATTTGGTCATTTAAATCATGAAATTTCGTTTATGAAGTTATCTTTCAAAACCCACAATTTCCTCAACCCGTAACGACGTGAAATTTTGCAGACAAGTCCCAAATAGCACAACGGACCTTCATCCACTCCCGGAATTCCATTCCGAACCTGATATCGAATTTTCACCTATCGGCCGGAATCGGCGAAATTCTAATTTTTGCCAATTCACCTCATTTTGCTCTACCGACCTCCCATTCCAATTCCGCACGCACGCCTAAGTCCAAAATCATCATACGAAACTGTTAGCGCCAACCAAAACTCATTCCGAGATCGTTTACTCAAAAGTCAAACCTCCGATCAACTTTCTTCATTTTAGCTTCTAAATTGAAAATTCTCCCAATAATTCGACTCCGGATTATCCTGTAACTGATTCTAACCGCGCACACAGATCGATATACATAATGTGGAGTTTATTATGACCTTATACCACTGAACAGAGGTTAAACTCTCAAAACGACCAGTCGGGTCATTACAACTAGGTAAGGCTATAAAGATAGGCTTGAATCTAGGGATTACCTTTACTGCCCAGCACTTGACAATAGCTTGATGCAAGTTCAACCCTTCCAAAGATAGGCCAGCATATGAGAAGAAATATGTCCAAACCTTTGAGGCAGCGAATGATCTAAAGAAAACATGGCCTATTGAATCCTCATTTGGAATCACACAACACCAACATTTTGATGGCATAAAATACCCTATTCGTCTCAATGTATCATCTACAGGAAATTTACCTTTCCACAACTTCCACATGAAAAAGGAAATTTTGAAAGGTAACCCTTTCACCCACATGTTAGAGTAAGTAATGGTAGTGTTTCTCCTCCTTCTTAGATAGCCCCATGATGTTTTAACACTGAATTCCGCTATAGTATCTAGACTCCACCCAGGCTTGTCTAGCTCCTCGTTTCTAACTAGGCAAGGGATATTCTCTAGAATGTGTGAGGCCAAATCATCAGGGAGTATTTCTCTGATCCTTACTTCATTCCATCTTCCATCCCTCATCACATCATTAACATTTTGTATTGATTTATCACAAAAGAAATCTGGGGGAGTGACAAAGTATAGAGATCCCAAACTTGTCCAATTATCAAACAAGAATAGGGAAGATCCCATCCATGGTTTCCATATAATATGATGCTCAACAATGTCTCTACATTTCAACATTTTTCTCCAAACATGAGATCCACCCCTCCAAGGTACCACCATAGCATTCAACTTCTTGCAATATTTTTGGTTCATAAAGGAGCTCCACAGAGAAGGTTTAGTCCTAAAGTTACACCATAACTTACAAAATAATGCCTTAGACATGTCATGTAGGGACCTGAATCCTATACCTCCTTCTTCACAGGGCAGGCATAGGGTATCCCATGAAGCCCAATGTCTAGCCCTACCATCAATAGAATTACTCCAAAACAATCTAGCAAATATTTTGTGCAATTTATTGATCACATTGGCAGGTGGGTTCACATCTGAAAGCACATGAATGGGAATGCTTTGTAGAACACTGGTGATCAACACTGCCCTTCCTCCAATTAATAATAGCTTCCCCTTCCATGATTGTATCCTGTCTAGCACCTTTGTTATAAATCCCTCATAGAAATTTATCTTCCTCCGAGAGTAGAAGATGGGGCACCCCAGGTAGGTAAATAGGAATCTTTTCTCCCTATTCCAGTAATTCCTTCAACTTTCCTCACAACTTCATCACTTGTTGAGTGATGAAAAAATACTGCAGATTTATATTTATTGATCAGCTGACCCGAAGCTTCTTCATAGGCATTCAACACCTCCATAATCAACCTCAATGAAGTAGCATCCGATGAGGAGAATATGATGTATCATCTGCATATGCAAGATGTTAATCTTAGGACTCCACTTGAACAATCCAAATCCACAGAAATATAAGTTCATGTGCAATGCATTGAGTCCCCTTGTCATTGCTTAAGCAGCCAGAATAAACAACGTAGGTGACAATGGATCACCTTGTTTCACCCCTCTAGATGACTTGAAAAAACCATGGGGTTGGCCATTTACCAGAACTGAGTACCAGTTATTAGAAACAATACCAAAGATCAATCTAATAAACCTTTCATAGAACCCCATTTTCCTTAAAACTTTGGTAAGAAACAACCACGATAATCTATCATATGCGTTCATCATGTCCAACTTTAGCACTACATTAGGGTCTGCCTTTATTCTCAATCTAATGTCAGTGATTATTTCTTGAGTAAGAAATACATTTTCAACCATACTTCTTACTTTTACAAACCATGCTTGCTCATCAGAAATAACATTAGGAAGAATGTTTGTTTGTGAAGTTGCTTAAACTTATTGGTCTCAAATCTGAAAAAGTCTGCACATCTTTCTTCTTTGGTATTAGGACTAAATTTGTGTGCATCATAAATTTAGGGATCTCATGTCCATTGAAGAAAGACATCACCATCTTTTCCCCCTATGATCTCCCAACAAGCATGGAAGAAGTTACCATTGAAACCATCGGGACCTCCTGCACTATCTCCATTTAATTCAAATAATGCCTTCTTTATCTCCTCCATAGTTGGCAGCCTTATGAGTTCATAATTCTTCTCTTCATTCATCATCGAAGGAACATGATCCAGTATCCTAAAATCACTAGGGACACTGGTCTCATGAAACTGTTGCTGGAAAAAGTATACTGCCTCACTTGCCATATCTTCTTGTTCTTCCAGCCATGTCTCATGCCTATCTTGGATTCTTTTCAATTGCAGTTTCCTCCTTCTTCCATTGACATGAGCATGAAATAGTTTTGTGTTTCTATCTACGTCTTTAAACAAAGCCATGCCATCCTTTTGTTTCTAGAAATCTTTCTCTAATGCCCATACCTGAATTAGTTCAACTTGCACCTTCTGGAGTCTTTCACGATTTTGAATGGTAGGCCTGATTTCAAATTGAGCTTCATGAACCTTAACTACCTCCTCCAAGCTTGCTAATTTCTCGAATATATCCCCAAAAGTTTCCTTACTCTATAGAGATAAGGCTTTCTTCAGTTTCTTATCACATTAAAACCCCACAAATTAGCCAAGGCAATGACATATCACTTGCTAATGCGTATAGAGTATATCATAACTCAATCCTTTCTATTGCATCGCATTTTGCGTAGACCAAAGTGAGTATAAATTCTTTGTTCTCATCAGTGTCTATCATCTTCAAAGTAAGTTGTTGTTCCGTATAAAAAGGGACTTCAAACTCATACCTCACATCAATGAAAGCCCATATCTTGTTGGAAACATTTACTACAGCTTGTTCAAATCCAAATCTCCTCCTATATTGATCCATCTTCTTTGCTTGTTGCATTGGCTCCATCAAGGCAATAAAATAAAATTGATACTGCCTATGCATAGTAATAACTCTTTCAAAGGCTTGCATTGTATTAACTGACCTAATATTCCAAATCAAAGCATTCATAATTAAATAATTTATTTGGATATAGTTCTTCTCGTTTGCACTCTACGAATTTAAACCCCAGATTTAACCTTAGCCTGCTTCCTTTTTCCCTTTCCAGCTAACTTTCCCTTTTCAATTTGTCTAGGAGAGATGTCACTTTGTCTAGCCACATTCATAAAGTTATGAGTTGTTGACTCTTCATCCATATCTCTTCCATTTGTCTTCTTAGTAGGCTCCTCATCTTCATTCTGATCATGCCTCACAAGTTGGAATTTTGTTGGTTTAGGGATCAAGTTCTTGTTGGTGTTTTCTTGTTGCTCCAATGTAGTTATAATTACTGGATTTTTTGAACTAATTAATCCCTCTTCAGTTGTTGGATCCCTTACTCCCTTCAGTAAAGTAGTTTTCAATATACTTTCCCCCTCCTTCAATACACCCTCACTTTGAAGAATTGGATCTTTATCTCTAGTATCACCGGGATCAATTAGCAATGGGGCAGGGTTAGGTTCTTTGGTTGATTTTATAGTAGGTTCAGGTGTTTTATGAGTGGACCTTGGGTTAGGGTTAGGTGTGGAAACATGTTTAGGGCTATTAATTTGGGTTTCATTCAAAGGTTTAGGAGCATTGCTTTGATTGAAACTTTGTTCCTCCACATCTGGATCTTCTTCTTGAATTTCTTCCATATCTTCATGACCTTCTAGGAACTCATCATCATCAGATTCTTCTTATTTTTGTTCACTCCAAAGTCCCCCCCTTGAAACTTCACCCGATCTTGAATGACTCCTTGTTCAGGAATAACACTTGTGTCAAGAGATTGGAATGGAACTTCTTGACAAGTTTGGTTTGTAGTAACATTATTCACCGCAAAAGTTCTGCTAACCCATTGTGAGGTTGGTTCTCCAGTCCCTTTCTCTTTAGGCGTAGTACTCCCACCTGTTTTTGTCTCTTCAATCCCATGTGGAGTGGGATTAAAAGAAGATGCCACTTCATTTAGATTCCCAGTTTTTCTAGGACTGGGTCTAGGATTTTTCAACACATTATCCTGCTCAACAATTGCCAATTTCTTCTCCTTCTCAAATCCACCTTCACATTGGCTTGGTTCTCTCCCAATTTAGTAGGATTGGGACTGTTTTGGTTCACTATATCAAGCTTCTTATTAGCTGCACTATCTCCTAATCATCCATCAATGCAGGAAGCTTATTATTAGTTTGCACATCATCTATTGGGATAATTTCTTTCCCAGCGTTAGTATTAGTTTGCTTCACTGGATATCCACATTTCTTGATTATATTATCACGCACCTCCTTCCATTGTTCCCCTATGTTTCCAACAACCTTCCCACTAGATAGAATCATAATAGGTTGCCTACCCTTATTCAAGTTCTTCTGCTCATTGTGCTCCACCAGTGCTCCATTGTACTCCACCAGTGCTCCACTTTGAATTTCCTCACCTATTTCTTCTCCATTATCATATGTCTCACGTAATTCTGGGTGGGTCTTCCAACATTGAAAGTCATCATGCCCTTGTAATTTGCAAGATTTGCAATACTTGGGAAAATAGTCATAATTGATCTTCACCCATTCAGTATGTACTTCCTTAGTAGTCTCATTCTTAATGTCCATACGTACTTTTTTTGGAAGGTCAACTAATAGATCAACAAGCACTTTCACCCTCGCGCAACTAGGTCTTGTCTTGTTAATTGTAGTCGTATCTAAGTGAAATGGCTTCACCACTGCTGAAGCTAAAGAGAATAGACACTCTTTCACAAAATAAGTGGGCAGCAGGCTGGGAAAGGATATCCAAGCCATAACCTTGGGAGTTTCTTCTCCAACTTTGAACTTAGCATCATAAAGCAGTGTTCTAATTTTGTATTCACTACCATCCTTATCTTTCACATAATACACGATCTTTGACGTAAAATTGATGTAATCTTACCATAATGTTAACCTGACCAGTATGTATCTTTTATGAAGATAACCAATGTTGCAGTCCCCTTTGATTCCACATTGAGAAGGTACAATTTCACGTAACTCTAGAGTTCTGGCCAACCATAAGATAACTTACATACTACTGTATACTAGAGCCCTTCTATGGTATTTATGCGATCAACCTCATCTCCTGTAAACTTCACTATTGGTTCACCATTGACATATGTATCACGACTAGGGTGTACTGACTCAACTTCCACGCTAGAATTAGGGTTCACCATGACAGGAGCATTAAGCGTGGCAGGTTTTAATAATTGGGAGTAATCCAGTGGTGTTTTTCTTTGGTTTGTGGGGTTAGGGACGACGGGGGGAGGTTGGGGTGGTAGCCCAGCCATTGGAGTAGGCTAGTGATCGGCCATATTGGCCATGGCAGTGCTTGCGAGAGCTTCGCAGGTAGTCGTCTCCTTTATCGCCAGTCGCCAGAGACCGAACCCTACGTTTTGATCTTTTAGGGTTTCCTAATGGGTTGTATATTATCCCATGTTCTTTCAAGTGTTATCTTATGGTTTTTGTTTTCTAAAACAACACAACCAACACAAGATTAACCTTACGCACAATCAAGAACATGTTACACATACCTTGGACAGTAACTACAACTCAAAACCCATCTCAACTTAGCTCACAATAGCCCTCAAACACACCATAACATCATAGAAGCATTCTCTCATAGTCTTTAACACTTTTGATGATGATTTGAGTTGATTTCCCTTGAGTTAGGTTCATGGATCTAGGAGATATGTTAGAGATGGTCTTGGAGAGCTTTTTTTGATTAATTTTGGGTGAGAAATTACCCGAAATGAGTCTGAGACATCTTTAAAAGAAGTAAGGTCGGTGGCCGCCTCAAGTGGGTCCCAACCAGAGCTGCTTTTGCAGTCTCGTGAAAATGCATTTATCTCTTAACTCTGACGTCGTATCGATGAACGTCCTAATGTGTTATAAACTAGACTTGTAGATATTTAATTTTGTAGTAGATCACTTCGTAATTCTAAATACATTGATAGAAAATCATAGTAAAATTAGACATTAATGTTAAGTGAAATAATGAACGTAACTTACGACGACTTTTGTCGACTTTTGTTTCATAACTCGTTTTACTTCAAAACATAACACACGACTATCACATGACTAAAATACCTCATAGATTTACCTTTTTATCATCTTAAGCACCCTAGTCTTACCCCACAAGTACGGGTTATAACATTTCCAACTTGCCGACTTTCGACGAAACATATTTTCTTCGATTCGATTAGCTTCTTAACCTTCCAAACCTCACGATACTCCTAAAACATGTTTTAACCAATCATTATCTTTGTAAAGGTCCTACAACTCCCCGGATCATATTCATTCACTAAAGACGAATTCTAATATGAAAGAATGGGGTGTAACACTTAAAGACGATACCTTGACCTCTACAGATATCACAATTTCAGTGTTGTATACCAACATGTACGGTGTTTCCCTAGTGGATGTTAGTTTCTCGTGCAATTGTCTGTGATCGTCTACAATCTTTTGCAAAACTCTCTTGATATTCTTGTTGGCTGCCTCTACTTCCCCATTCATTTGTGGTCTGTAGATAGTGGAATTGTGGTTGACGATTCTCAACTTCCCACAGATTTATCTCATGAGGTCGATGTTGAGGTTAGCGGCATTGTCAGGTGATGATAGACTCCGGTATCACAAATCTGCTGACAATGTTGTTTTGGCAAAATCCGCCACTACATTTTTTGTGACGGCCTTGTAATTAGATGCCTCAACCTATTTGGTGAAATAGTCGATAGCTACCGAGATGGAATGGTATCCATTTGATGAGGCAAGATCTATAGGTCCAATCACATCCATGCCCCAAGCGGCGAACGACCAGTGTGAACCATGTACGTTTAACTCATTCAGCGAAACCTATATGAAATCCATGTGAATCTTTCACTTGTGACACTTCTGCATGTAGCAAATACTATCTCTTTTCAGGGTAATCCAAAACTATCCAACTCTCAAGATCTTCACGGATAAAGTGAAACCCTTCATATGGGGTCCGCACGTTCCTGCATGTATCTCCTCCAATAGTCCAGCTACCTCCGCAACATCTACGCATCTCAACGAATCTATATCTAGGGTCCTCTTATATAGGATTTCCTAGTTGAGGAAAAAATGGTTAGCCAGCTTTTTGAGGGCTTGCCTTTTACCATTAATATCATTCTCCGGGTATTCTCTTGTTGCAAGGAATTTCTTGATGTCATGATACTATGGTTACTATCTACTTCCTCATCTACATGAAATACATAGGCATGTTGATCCCTAAGCTAAACCTTGATAGGGTTGATGTAGTTCTTGTATGGGTGCTGAATCATAGATGATAGGGTTGCAAGGGCGTCTGCAAACTCGTTCTGAATCCCGGGGACGTTCTTGAACTTAATATTCCTAAACTTCTTACATAGCTCCTTCACGGAGTGTAGGTACAGAAGTATCTTAACATTCTTAGTGACCATTCCCCACTACAAGCAAAGGGACTTTTTGTGGCAACATTTAGTGGCGACTCTATTTGTAACAACAAATATTATACTATTAGCGGCGAGTTTAAAAGTCGTTGCAGAAGGTAAATATTTAGTTGCGAAGTTTTTAGGTCGCCGCTAATATGCGCTACTAATACCGAATTTTACATTCCCGCTAAGAACATAATTTTGGCTCCATAGTTCTAGCAGCGACTTGTAAATAGTCGCCTCAAAAGGACAACTTGTAGCGACTAGGTCGCTCCAAATAGAGTAATTGATTTTATTTTAAAATAGAAAAAAGTAGTACTAAATAGAATGTCCAAAAATATCTGCTCTCTTCGCTAGGTTTCTTTGCTCCAATAGCAGTTCTTTGCTACGTTTCTTCTCCATAAAATTCTCAATATTTTCTCTGCTCAAACATCTCATAATGTCTCAAATCGCTAAAATCACAACATGTGAACCACTCGGTAGAGACAACTCAAAAACCCTATCACACATTGTGAATTGTAACTTCATCAGGTATGTGCTCAAATCCCAAATCCTTTACGGTGATAATTATATTCTAAGATTTTACCTCAAATTTCTCTGACCCACTTCAAAATCTACAGGAATAGCCGATCGTGTAAAGCCAAAGAAGGAAGGAGGAACGTTCAAAGTTTCAAAATCATTGCGAGGGTAAGCTATTCGAAGTTTTGAAAGTACAATGTCTATCTATCTGTATTTTTATTTCCCCTATTTTGTAGATTCTTGGTCTTGACAGTCGTCTCTCAGTTATCTGTTTCTTTGGATGTGCTTAAAGCTCTATTTTATTGTTGAAGTTCTAGACCTTTTGGTATTATTATTGTGATTAAATGTTTGATATTACACTGGGTATCTCAAATTTTGTAAGTTTTCCAAAGAAAAGGACTTCATTAATGAAATACTTGCTTCTTAAAAACAAGAATAATGTAACATTTGCCTTTCAAATGATATTTTTTTGATATAATTTTTGATAAAAGAAAGTGAACCAGTACCCTAAGATTAAAATGTGATGTTTAAGGTTCAAAGTGCAACACTTATAGGTGTATAGTGTATTATCGGTTTGGTGTGTCAAGGCGATACTTATATTTATTTCATGATATCTTAATCTTGCTCCTTACTTTCCTGAATGGAAATGTAGTGAGACATTACTTTTGTTTTAAATGGACCAACATTTCCTTTTCCAAAACATGCCTGAATGGAAAAGAGAGATTAAAGCAGCAATTCCTCGACATTTGCTGGTTAATAATGCCATTTTTGTCAATATCTTCATTGCAGTAGGTATTAATGTGGATCCCAACAAGAATGGTTTAGTTACTTATTTTGTCTCATGAGCAAATGGATATCTTGTGATCTGTTTGATTCATAAACTTTGTTTATTAATAGTTTTCTAGTAAAAGGTTTCTTAATGTTATCCAAATATTTTTATATTTTAATGCAAACAAGATTTCGCTCTATGCAGGACCGTAAAGAAGATGGATAGCTTTTGTTGACCCAATTCTCCGATTTGGCTGATGCATTTGAAAATCTGCTAGCAGCTAAGACGTTCTCATCTGAAGATCATCTTAAATATACTTGTAGTTCTTATCAAATCTCCATGCCCCATGTTTCCCAATTTCTTATTTGTTTCAAGAAAGAATCCTTTGGCAAATCTGATCAAAGATGTATAACTATGCAAAGCATTAATGATCATTTCCAACATAGCATGATTGCATATTGAAAAGCCCCTAAACCAGCATAAGAATCTAGATATGAACACCTTGAAGGTTTTGCCTATAAGCACACCTGCGTATATGTTGATTATTCTGCTTTTCAGAAGCAGAGCTATTCAAACAAGCTTACAAAAATAAGATGAGGTTGTTAGCTTGGATGAGTTAGCCGCAATTCTAGCTATACAACAAGAAAGGTAAGCTCTCAAAGTTTCAATGCCTTTATGTAATCATATTTTCTTTTAGTACTACTGCTCTCAATATCCACCTATAAAATCTCCCCACCGAAATTTGTATTTGTCCATGTCTTTGTGCCGAGGAATGTTTGTAAATTGTCGTGACGTGTGATTTGGTTTACTTAATTAACGGAGGGTAGTGGTTGCATTGTGTAACTTATTTTGAAACTTTTGTGTAGTGCCTTCTAAATTTTCAGGCAACGCTTCCTAAGATTACTGCGTAGAAAATAGATCTTTTGATGCTAGAGTGTGGGGTAGGTTTGTTCTAATGCTTTAATCTTCCAACATCATCAATAGTACTGGATGCTTTTTCTGCTTCGTGCATTATCATCCTCTAACTGATTATTACATGCTCATTTTATATCTTTGTTTATTGGTGTGCTTTTCGCATTTGGCTACTGGCAAAGAAGAGTTAACAGACTACCTTGGTGACAGTGAATGATGTAAACGAAAATATATTCTCGTGTTTATTTTCAAATAGTTCATATGGACACTGTTCCTCGTCTTATGATGTATTACTTCTGGATTTGTTTCTATGAAGCAAAGAGGTTATGCTACATTCAAACTGGACTCCTCTAAGAAGGTATAGAAATGGTGCCTAATCATTTTTCTAATTTCTCGATTTATCCGGTGGAAGATATACCATTGCTCACAGTCTTACATTTTTTATACAGGAAGGAGAAACGTCTTATGAGAATCGCTATTTGGTTCACATATAAGAGTACATTCTTATGGGTTCTCAAATTTTTTGAAGGAAAATGGTATCTGTTATGTTGAAAATAATACACAAAATCATTTTGCCATTTTTTGGGGCGTGCTTGCCTGGATATTTATTCTTAATTGTTGTTGTATATGTGAATTTGGTGGCATGTAATATTAGTTATGTTTAATTGTTGTCTCTTTTTTCTTGTCAAGAAATTATAAAGATTTTTGACTTACCATTGAAGCTTCCTCATTACTTGTGAAAATGGTACATAACTCTCATTTACAATGTTGAATACCTCTTAGACATATGCGACGTGCCTTTAAATAATACTTGTCCTACTTTTATTTGATGTTTTTTCTCAAATATAGTTTGAGTTTCTTACTTTAATGGTTTCAAATATTTAAAAGTATTGAACATGAACTGAATCAAACAGTTAACTTTCTAAATACTGATAACACAGTAAGCTGTCAAGAAATGTTGTAAGATTAGGAACTAGGAAGAGAAAGAGATACTTTTTCATGGTAATAACGATGTCTATGAGTGTCATGGTTTAGTTTGCTGCATTTTTTATTATAGAAAAGTATAAATTTTCATGACTTAGTTGTTCTAAGTATTTCACAAGTATAGTTCATGATGCTTATATCTTTAATTTTGTAAATAAAATCAGTATTGAAGTAGAACCGGTGCTTTACTGACTATATATGGCAGGAATATCAAACATAATGTTACATTTGTGTTTAAGATAAATCTGAAGTTTTGTGGCAGGCTGCAAAATCATAAGTTGTAAGACATTGTGATCAGCTTTATGCAGAGGCTTTTTAGAGCATGGAAAGACGAGTTGCAAATGAATATGGAACAAGAGTTGCAAAGGAGGTTGGAAGAGGAGCGTGAACAAGTGGATATAGAACAATAAGCTGATTTCATGACCCGAATGCAACATGTACTTCTAATAATTTTGTACACTTCATGACCTAGTATGATCATAGAAGTAAATTGGATTCTATATCTTCAATATGAGGCTTTTTCATCTGACTCAACCTGAATAGACTTTAGAAGTGAATTTTAGTAATGATCAATACTTATGTTTTTTGTTAAAATGGATAAAGATATTGTAAGCCTGTGTCATTTACATGCTCTTTTAAATATGGAACTTTGAAATAGGCTTCTCAGATATGATGTTACCTTATCAAAAAAATGAAACTAGTAAGTTCCATCGAACTAGGTCCATTTTTTGCCATTAAGAAGTTTACCATTTCTAGTGTATTTTCTGTGAAAATATTTTGATAGTGATAATATAAAGATTGTGCTATATCCTTCCAGGATTTAGGGTGATAAAATTGTAAGCAAGTCTTATGCACTTGTTTATAACATTACCTTGTATCATCTGTTGAATATCATTCTTAAGATGTATCCTACTTGAGCAACACATGATATGTATTTTTGGTAGAATTACTGCCATTGAATTTCAAATGTATTGATATATGAACAATCTTCTATCTGATAGAATAACGCATACAAAATGTACACTGCCTAGTTCTATTTAGAGTTGATCTTTCATTTAAGTTTTGGGATTATTGTCACCTTTTTTACTATTTGCATTAAATTGTGAGAATTTTCAAAGTGATCTTTTTTTTGTTTTTACTTTAATAACAGGGACAAGGTCCAAGGTTCATAAACAATGGTGTAGACCGAGGAGGTGTTTGAAGGCACTCAATTTTTCTTTTTGTGCCATATGTATATGCGTAGAATGAAAATTAACAATAAAGTATTGTGTGATCTATATTGTAATTGACCTTTTATAATGGAAGTAATTTTAATATTTTGTTTGAGAAATGCTTTTGAATGTTTGTTGGACAATATTGTATCCTCTTTAATACTTGTAGGAAATTGATAGAAATATATTTGTATTTTAATTTTAGACAATTGGTTGCCACTAGAAATATAGTATAATTGTGATCATTATGGTTGCTGAGTAAATAAGTTTTAGTGGCGACAGAACCTTGTCACAAAAGATTAGTTGTGGGGAATTGAGAGTTGCCACTAAAGGTATAATGCTTTTTGTAGCGACTATAGTCGCCTCTACACATCATTATGTTTTGTAGTTTAATAGTTTTTGTGGCGAGTGTAGTCGCTACTAGGCATTCTATAGTGGCGACATAATAGTTGGCACTGATGATTAAATAGTTTTAGCAGCGACTAGGGTTTCCACTAAGGTCATTTGTAGCAGCGACTTGAATAAAATCCATTTCGAGGAATTGCCTTTTTGTGGCGTATATGATTACCTTTTGTGGTGTATTCAGTCGCCACTAATTCATACCATTTGTGGCGAGTCCTATATGTCGCCACAAGAAACATTTAGTAATGGATTTACTTGCAACAAGCTAATTGTCGCCACTATAAATAATTAGCAGTGACTTTTGTCGCCCCCAAAAGTCCGATTTCTTGTAGTGCCCCTTGGACTTGATGTATCAGTAGAACGCAATCCCTTATGACCAAAAACTCTCTACCTTTCTTGTTGATTGCCGTTATGATCCCAAATATGCACGCTTCGTATTCATACATATTATTGGTACAAGGGAATCTTGTCTTTGCCGATGCTGGATAATGTTGTCCATATTGTGAAATCAGGACTGCCGAATTCCGAATCTGTTGAAGTTTGCTGCTCTATCGAAAATCATTCTTCATCCAGGGTATGATTTGGAAATATGTTCTCCAGCCAATAACACTTCTTCATTGGGAAAATACGTAGGAAGTGGCTCATAATCCCATCCACTGGATTCTCGGCGAGGTGGCCGGCAAGGGCTTGTCCTTTGATAGCCTTCTAAGTTATATACACAATGTAAACTTTTGTTGATGTGTCACTACCCAAATTTTCCTCCATTGGGTATCGTGATAGAACCTAGTCTTAGGGACTAGGTAAGCCGAATAGTCACTGGAGAACAACAATAATAAAAGGAAAACCAACAGTCTCGCTATAAAAATCTGGACAGAACTTACATTATTTTCCTAATACCCGGTAATACAAGTCATAAGCTCTACGAATCTTTTACAACTTATAAGTACAACTGTTTGGGAATAAATACAACAGTGTATGAATATTAATAAAAAGAAGGGGACTCAGAAGCCTGCGAACGCAGCAACATGTTACCTTGAGTCTCCTCGGCAATCAACAACGCAGCTACTACAACCAAAACCTGGATCTGTGCAAACAAAAATGCACATAAGAGTATTATGAGCACACCACAGCGGTGCCCAGTAAGTATCAAGACTAACCTCGGTGGAGTAGTGACGAGGACTAGTCAAAACACCACTGGTCTAAAAGAAGTAACTGCCATTAATATAGAAGAAATCGAACCGTACATATATCTAAGAACATCATGGGATAATTTACATTAATGACAATATAATACAGAAGGAAATTACAGAAAATAACAACGAAACTGCACAAAATACGCAAAAAGATGGACAACAAAGACAATCCAAACCAGAAGAAAGAACAATGCACTAGAGAAACCCACAACTCAATTCCACGTTTATTTAATCACATCGAACCCTATCCATTAAATTCCATAAACTGGTGGGAACCCTTAAACAACAGATCATAGGAAAAGATTTGCAAGAAAAATCCCTTTTAATATAGAAAGGTTTCCTTTGAAAACATACTTTTTCCAAAAAATATATAACTATATGTACTAGAGAGAGAATTACGTAAAACATAGTTTTCTTTCAAAATACGAAGTTTTCCAAAGATGTTTCCCAGTAAAAGACTTTCAAATATCATTTTATGCAAGACTAAAGCTTTTCAAATATACTTTCGATGTAGAAATCCTTCATATATAATCATTTCGAAACCATCACTTTTTCAATAAAACTCCTCAGTAAAATCTCAAAATTATCATCTTCTCAAGGTAAACCTATCGGAACTCAGCCCATAACTCAAAACCTGCCATGCAATGTAGGAGGAACATCAAGTCTTATCGATGAATGTAGTAACAGATCAATATGAATCTCCAAATCAAAACAATGGAATATTAACTCTTAAGCAAATGCAATAAATATCAAACAGGAGCACGGAAATCATGGCACGGCATCACTCTTCGTGCTTTTACTCTCTTCCTCACAATGCAATTGTCACGACCAAAAATCGGTCCAGGTCGTGATGGCGCCTAACGGCGAGGTTAGGCAAGCCAATGAGCAACAATAAAAATGAAAATGCGGAATACAATAACAACATGGGGTAAGGCCGTAGAAACAAGCTGAACCACAACTAGGCCCAATACATATATAACCCCGATAACTACAACAAGTGTGTTCCAGGACTAGTGTCACAGTGTCAACGGGCGGCTACATAGATACAACAGCAAAACTACATTTACAAAATATACAAGCCGCAGTCTGGAACAAAAGACTGAGCAAAATGAAACTAGGAGGCTCCAGAGGTGCTGTCAGGAAAATGCCAAGAAGACAGATCACCGTGTGGAGCGACGCCGCGGTCACTACCTATCAGGTGACAGACGAACAGACGAACCAGCCTCAATACCTGCACAGTCAAGTGCAGAAAAAGAAAGAAAGTGCAGCATGAGTACATATAAACAAATATGTACCCAGTGAGTATCCTGTCTAAACTCGTAAAGAGTAGTTACGAGAGGTAGAGTACATACTCACTAAGGTCCAGTACATAAATCAGTAAATAAGGTACATGCTGAGCAGTAAATCATGTGAGAAAAATACATCAAGTAAGGACATGTAA
>ML257365.1:0-20658 GCA_005239495.1 Nicotiana undulata
AGATACTTACCTCAAAGACGACAACCGGAACTCGAAAATGGACTTCTCGGGTGGAAAGGCCTCTAGACGGCTCAAAATCAACCAAAACCACCTCAAAACATACATAAATTGTATAAGGAACTATTTCAAGCAATAAAGTTTCAATCTTTGAAAAATTATAAAATCGACCCAAAAGTCGATCCCCGGGCCCGCACCTCGGAACCCAACAAATTTTACAAATTCCGATTACCCATTCTGATACGAGTTCACCCATACTAAATTTATCCAAATCCGATGTCATTTGGTCATTTAAATCATGAAATTTCGTTTATGAAGTTTTCTTTCAAAACCCACAATTTCCCCAACCCAAAACACAATTTAAATGATAAAAATAAGAACTAATTCGTGAAATATAATTAACTAAGGTGGAAGAACACTTACCCATTTGATTTGTGTTAAAAACCCTCAAAGAATCGCCCAAAATCGAGTTCTAGAACTCAAAATGTGATAAANCAATCGGATGCGATCGCAAAGAGGAAGGGAAGGGCTGGACAAAAGCTTCTATGCGATCGCGGAGCTGACACTGCGATCGCGGATAAGGAAAATATTGTTGGCCAAATTGTGCTATGCGTTCGCGGCAACACTAATGCGAACGCGGAGAATGAGAACTGGGAACTATGCGAACGCAGGTTCACTTGTGCGATCGCGATGAAGAGGGAGATGTACTTCTGCGATCGCGGATGCTTCAATGCGATCGCATTGAACAAAACTGGGCGACCCAAAATAACTCTATGCGATCGCGGCTTCATCTATGCGATCGCATAGAAGGAAACCAGAAACCAGTATCAGCAGTGGAAAAATGAGGAAAAATGACCCGTAGCCTATCCGAAACACGCCCGGGGCCCTCGGGACCCCGTCCAATCCCACACACGTCATGTAACCTAAAACAGACTCGCTCGAGGTTTTACAACACATCACATAACACTAAAACAACGAATCAAACCAAAAATCAAAACTTAGAATTTCCAAAACTTCAAATATCAAGACTCGCGTCGAAACCTATCAAATCAACCCGGAACGACGTGAAATTTTGCAGACAAGTCCCAAATAGCACAACGTACCTTCAGCCACTCCCGGAATTCCATTCCGAACCTGATATCAAATTTTCACCTATCGGCCGGAATCGCCGAAATTCTAATTTTCGCCAATTCACCTCATTTTGCTCTACCGACCTCCAATTCCAATTCCGGACGCACGCCTAAGTAGAAAATCATCATACGAAGCTGTTAGCGCCAACCAAATCTCGTTCCGAGATCGTTTACTCAAAAGTCAAACCTCCGGTCATTTTTCTTCATATTATCTTCTAAATTGAAAATTCTCTCAATAATTCGACTCCGGATTATCCGGTAACTGATTGTAACCGTGCACACATATCGATATACATAATGTGGATCTTATTATGACCTTATACCACTGAACGGAGCTTAAACTCTCAAAACGACCAGTCGGGTCGTTACATGCTCCTTTGGTGCATACGCAATACGGTGGGAGCTTCATACTGACTTCTTATGAGGACGCTACTTTACTAACTGGCTATAACATAGGGCCATTATAGAATATGGTTGTTGTACTATCTCTCTTGTACCTCCGATGTTAAAAGTTATTCTGCAATGATCTCAATCATGATGTCTAAAAACAAATTTGTCCAATAATCAGAATCCTGGTTTACTTTGTTGATGTAACTCTTTAGTTACTTCTTCCTTCTGATTAGCCTTTATGCAGGCTTAATCTATCTTCCGATCTGCGGCACATGGTATTAGTTATTACTTTAGCCTTTCATGGGCGTTATGAAATATCCATGATACAATCTTCTAACAATTCAATCCTTTGTCTATGCCCTGGGATTAATTCTTTCTTTAAACTTATACCGGAGTCTTTTATGGACTTATGATTGTCAACAAATATGTTGCCTGGATAATGCTCCAAAATCTTGAGTGTATCCATAACATACTAACTCTGGATCATTGATCAAATAATTCTTTTGTTCCATCTTAGCTTTCTTTTAACGTAAGCTATTACTTTTCCTGATCTTTTTGCCCCCTTGTTGCGTCCATACTTAGCTTATCTTAGTTCCCATATATATTGAAATTCCATACAACTCATATGATCCTGAATATCACTTCTGATTTTTACTCCCTTTTCATTAGCCACTGTAGGTGTCACTTTCTTAGGAAGTGCACACAATGTTGTTTTGAGACTGTTGTCACACGACCATTTCCTCTTTAGGTCGTTGTACTGAGGTTGAAGCCTTCTTCCTTATTTCCTCAACTAGTCTTTCATCGTAGTACTTAGGGAAGACCCTATGACTCTTGTAAAGATGCGAGCTTATTACATCGTATACTGGACAGACCTTCTGATGTCCTTCCTTGCCTATACTTATCCGTAGTTGCTTACCTCCATGCCCTTGTGCTTGTAGGGTTGCTTCTGAACTGATATTTTTACTGTCTCCCCAGTGGCACTCTCTTTTATTCCCGTAACATTCATACGGTACCCTTAACTACCATGACTCTTATCTGAATATATTTCAAGTATTACAATAACACTTCTTTGAAGTTGAATTCTCCATGTTGGGTTCTACTATGTTTATCTTACACGATCTGATGACTCGTCTGTAACCTCTTGTTTATCCATAACTGGGATCTTCCTGACCAATTTCTAACTACTCATTGGCCCATTCTCATATCAATATTCCTCGTAATCTTTCTTAGGTTATTTCTTGTGTCTTAACTTAGGTCTCGCACTGGCTCCTTATTTATTAATAACAGCTCTAGCAGGAATCTTTACTTCCTCTCCTTGACGTCGTGCTTGCACAATATTCTTGAATCATAGCGTATCTATAAGATTTGCATAAGGGCCATCTCATTCCTGTTTCATTTATCACATTCTTCCTTTACCATTCCATAGTCACTAGAACCACTTAATTCTGGCTTAATGCCACATTACTCCATATTCCCCCCTTTAGGGAAGTACTAAAAACTGAAGCCATGAGGATCTACCTATATATATTTCCTCTTCATCTTTGGCGTCGTTTCTCAACATCAATGATCCTTACTCGCCTTGCGGCAATTCTTCTGTACCAAGGATGACAAATTCCCTTACTCGCGAGGGTGACACTTAGCGTAACTGGCACATACAGTCTCTTAAGCTTAACATTTCTCTCATTGCTTGTTTTAGGGAAGTGTCTTCCTGAATAACCATTTTCTGAATTTCTCATGAATTTTCTTCTTTTGTCCATTCTAATAACGCCGGGGCAAAATCTGAAATTCTGATGATACTGACTATAATCTAATCATTCAGTCCTTAATTCACATTTAGTTATCCCGTTCACCTACCCATACTGATTTGTATTATTTTAGGGGTCTAACTTTTCCATTTGCTCACGAACTTGTTTCTCGAAATGAGGATATGACTTTACGGCCTATACTCTTTTGTTGTCTCAAGGCCTGTCACTTCTCGTCTTTTCCTTCACTTGACTACAAACTCTGTAATACTATCATCATTTTTTTTCTAATCTACCGTTTTCATCCATGTATCACGTCTTACTTATAATGCACTCTCTTCTTATTTCCTGCTAACATTTCTATCTATCACTTTATTCTGAAAAATTATCGGCAAGATATTCTTTTGCTTTTAGCTCCCCTTTGCTCCATCCACTAGCCCTTCGAGTTGCTTAACATTATCTCTCTACTAGGGACGTGAGTCATACTAAGATGGTATTTATCCTTTCGAGGCTTCCGGCGCCTATCTTTGTAGTACTCATATCTAGTTGTACTATTTTAGAGTGCACCATCCGGGTGTTTAACAAGGAGATCTATTAGAACTTTATCCTTCGAAAATGTCAATTAATATAAACAATTCATCCACCATTTTGGCTACTCTAATCCCAGCAGGATTCTGATATCCCGCCCTTTTTTTTAAACCATATATATTAGCTCCCATAAGGCGTAACTTAGATCGGTGCGACCAATTGTACATACCTCTGTTACTGTTGAAGGTAACTCAAAAGGCTTATATTCCTCTGCCTGAGTTATAAATACTGTTATTCTTCATTAACTGGGCGCCTCGTACCCTTCTTCATCTTGCTTCTTTTACTCGTTGAAACTTGTATTTATCTTCTTAATCTCTTATTGTATTTCACCATAAAGGTGAATAGGCATTCTTGCCTTAAGGCTTCTTAACAGGAAGCTTACACCTTTCAGTACACCTATGATCTACTGTAGACCTTGAATTTACTCATCATAAACATCATGAAAAATCGAGTCACTCTGACTCAACTCTTCCACAGCTATATCCGTCATCGATCGTCTTTCTGAAAATGTAGGCATCGTCTTATTACGAATAGAAGTTCGGGATTTGAATTCTTATAAGTGAGATCTACCACACGATCTAGAGTAAGAAGAAAGAGTGACAGTCCTAAATGCCCTGTAGCCTCCTACTTATAAGTGTGGTGCACGACACACCCATAAACAAGACTCTACTAGACACGACTTGTAGAATCCCTAGGACAGAACTGCTCTGATACCACTGTTGTCACGACCCAAACCGATGGGCCGCGACGGGCACCATGTACCTTACTCAACCGAGCACCAACGTAACGTATCTTTATTATTACATCATCATATACACGTGACATACGAGCCTAATAGGCCATCATAATCCTTTATAAACTCAAAACATAGGCCGATAAGGCCGTACAATCTTTTACGTACACGACATATGTCTACATGCCTCTAAGAGTACATAAATGTCGTAAAGGTTGGGACAGAGTCCCTCCATACAAAACAATACACGTCTAAATCATACTAACCAAACAAGCAACTCTGAAGCAAATGGAGTGCACCAACATCTTCCGCTAAGCTGATAGCCTACTTGGAGGGCTCTCGACCTATCTATCGGGACCTGCGGGCATGAAACGCAGCGTCCCCAGGCAAAAGGGACGTCAGTACGAATAATGTACCGAGTATGTAAGGCACATAAATAAGTACATAAGAGACATGGAAGAAATATAGAGTACATGACTCAACCTGTAAGCCTAAATAACTTTGTAAATCATAAATTACTTTTAGCATCATGCATATGCGTATGAATGTCATGTCGTGCATAGGTACATGTTTCATAACATCATCACCCTCTGAGGGTATCCCATCATATCATATCGGCCAATGTGGGCAAAATCATCATCGTATACCAGCTGATCAGGTGGTGGTGCGTATATAACGCCATAACCTTTCCCATATCCCATATACATACATATATTCGCATATATAACGCCGTTTGAATCATATTTCAGCCACTGTGGGCAACATCATCATCATATACCAGCTGATCAAGTGGTGGTGCGTATATAACGCCGTAACCTTTCCCATATCCCATATACATATATATACATACATATATACGCGTATATAACGCCATCTGGTCATGGGTCAATGCACATGAATGCAATGCATGAAAAGTACGTTAATAAAATCTTTCGGAGCTTCATAAGACCATTTTGCCTTTGAGTAATATCATAAAGTAAACTCTTTTCAACTTTCATATTTTTCTGAGACCCATGAACAGATGATAAAATATTATGACACATGGAAATTTAAGAACATAGATATCTCTAATACTTCTATGAATAGAGTCATTTATGGAATTTGTGCATTTGCACGTTTCGTTCGTATTGCGTGGATCATGCCAAAAGAAAGAAGGGATAGCCTTAACATACCTGGAGTAGGGAAAATCCGTGTGATATTCTTGAGGAGGTTTATACCGTACTCCCTTAAAATACACTGTACTACCTTAAAATTTACAAATCTGTTCGATCTTTTAATAATCTGTACATAGGTGTAAAGGCTTACACCTTCTCTGTTCGATCTATTCGATCTGTTGCAAAATATTCTTGCGTTATTTTGGTCTTCAGGTAGTCTCTTGGAGATATCTATTCTATATCCTCAAATGTTAGGTAAATGAATCCTTTTATTTGCCAAAGTTATGAATCCTTTCTTGAATTATAATCCTAACTAGTTGCCACCTAATCACTCAATTGTAAGAGTCACAATTCCATCAAATCTTGGCTGCCACGTTTGGAGATACAAGACTTATCCAAATATTTGGATTAACTACCCACTAATCATTTGATTAACTTGTTAATCTCCCATTAATCAAATACCCACATAATTATGAATTATATCAAATTACCTAAAAATACTACTCAATTTTAATATACGTTATACATTATACTACCGTGGTCATACTTGCATGGTACTAGTTCATAAATATCGGGTATTATCGCTCGACCCGTATTTTATCCCAAATTGACCATTTGAACGAAAATTCATTTCCTTTGACTTGCTTCCCCTCTCACCTTTACGAATTTACTCGTCACTTGCTTGAAATAGCATAATCCTTATAATCTCCAAATAATCTTTTTCTTGGACTGATGTCAATTACCTTACGACAAATTCAACGTACAATACTACAGGTGCAACATTGTCGTAATTTAATACTGCAAAACATAACATCATCGTAACGTAGTACTGCAAAGAGTAACATCATTGTAATATTGTGAGGCGTAACACCAGATTCTATGGTTTCAGATGCCGTGATTACAGGTATTGTTTTAGTTTGTCACCGAGATGCCTCAATCTTATTTGATTTTGGTTCCACATATTCATATGTCTCATCGTATCTTGCCCATTTTCTGGATATACCCCGTGAGTCTTTAGTTACAGCTGTTCATGTGTCTACTCCTGTGGGCGATACTGTTGTTGTGGACCATGTGTATCGATCATGTATGGTGTCTATTGGGGGTCTGCAGACCCGAGTGGATATGTTATTGCTTAGCATGGTTGACTTTGGTGTGATATTGGGCATGGATTGGTTATCTCCATGTTATGCTCGATTGTCACGCTAAGACCGTGACCGTAGCGATGCCGGGATTTCCGAGGGTTGAGTGGAGAGGTTCCATTGATTATGTGCCTAGTATAAGGCTGTCATGTGGTACGGGCCCAGCCCGGGACCGGCTGAGGCCCGCGAGCCCACATAGGCTTTGGGATAAACGGGATGGCATGTATGGTCCGGGCCCAGGAGATCCTAGGAGCCCACTGTGGGCCGATCCAGCATGGAGGAACTGCGAGCCCGGGACTGGCTGGCGGGCCTGGGCCGGTTCAACCGGGCCTAACAGTCCTAACGGGCCCAACGACTATTTTTCAAAAAACAAATTGTTTTAAAATTGGCCAACGGTTTGAAGTTTAAAAACTAGTCGTTGGCCTGCCAATTTAGCCGTTTGGCTTTTTAAAAAATAGCCATTTGCCCCCCAAACTTTGTTTTAACCCCAAACTTTTATAATTATACTTTTTCCCTATTCTCAACTATAAATACCCCCTCATTCTTTCATTTTTACTCACAAAATCATCAATCTCTCTCAATATCTCTCTAATTTTCTTCTATAATTGCTTACTTTATTATTGTAATTTGTGAAAAATTGTGAAGTTGGTGAATTGAAGTATTCAAGTCTTCAAGTTTCCAATGATATACAATTTTCTAGAAGTTGTTCGTCAATTCGGTAAACTCCTTCCAACTGTTAAGTTTTAGTATTATAGTTTTGTTTGTTTTATTTTGTATAATTATAATTAATATGGTCTTTTCTTTAAAAAACAAATTGGTGCTAAGGGAAAATCTAAGAATGGCGAATGTAGTAGCCAAGCTACTACTCCTCCCCCGGCTCCCCGACCCAAACATGTTACCCGTCCTCCTCCACCTGTTATTCTTGATAGTGATAACCCTTATTTTCAATTTACCGATGGTCAATTTTACCATGATATTGCACCAGGTCAACAATTAAATAATAAATATATGAATGCTCTTTATGGTAATCCAACTAATGATGAAATTGATGAGGAAAATGATGATTTAAATGAAACGCAACCGGATTTAGATGATACACCTAGTCCTGTTATTGAAGTTAACCCAGCTGATAATAATCCAAATGATGCCCCGCCTGACCCTTCTGTAGTAACCCCTACTTTTAAGAGACAACCTTCTAGTCGGTGCGAAACATCTCTCTTTTGGCACTTTTTTATTCAACTAAGAGATCAAAATAAGGCTTGTGGGACTTTGATGGCTCATAAATTTACTGGAGACCTTAGCGGTACGGGTAGTTTGACTAGACACATAAAGACACACCCTAGAGATAAAGCTAGATTTCTTCAAATGAAAGCTGCACAAGAGGGGACAAGTGTAGGTACTCAGGTTAACCCTAGTACCGGGTCAAATCTAGTTCAACCGGGAATTAACACTGTTACCGGTGGCAATTATATTACGATCCAAATAAAGATCGTGAAGAATTGGCAAAAATGGTAACTGTTATGTGCTTACGATATAGTTTTCCTTCTAACCCCACTTTATGCATTATATTAAAAACGTTTTTAATCCTACTTATAAAGGATGACCTCGCACAACCGTAAAGAGCGATATTTATAAATATAAACATGAATATGAAAAATATTTGCGCTATTTATTTACTCATATAAATTGTCGTGTTGCTATTACTACTGATATTGGTAGAAGTGGTAATGACTTTGATTATCTTACTGTTACCACTCATTGGATTGATGAGGAATGGATAATGTAAAAACGCATTATTTCTTATAGAATAATTAATTCACGTCACACATGTAAGTTTATTGCTAACACAGTTGCAGATATTTTTGCACTAGAGATAAAATAATGTCAGTTTCAATGGATAATGCTTCTAGTAACACTAATGCTATAGGATTGCTTACAACTACACTAAATCCTGCATTTAGTAATATTTTCATGTTAGATGTATTTGTCATATTTACCATTTAATCGTCAGTGATGGTATGAAAATTTTAAATGTTGAAATTGAAAAGGTTAAAATGGCTCTTAATTGGCTTTTTTATTCAAACCCTAGAATTAGACTTAGAGAATATTTTAAAAAATGTGATGAATTTGGCCTTAGAGAAAGAAAAGTTCCTAAACCTTGTCCGACTAGATGGAATTACATGTATGAAAGTTTAGTTGTTGCATATGAATATAGAAACCCAATAAACGCAACGTTTAAGGCTCGTGTTGGTGGTGGCGATGATGATGATGATGAGCATCTTACAAATCAGGATTGGACTAATGTTAACATTTTTGTAGAATTTTTAGAACAGTTTCATGTTGCTACAAATGAATTATCTGGGCAATATTATCCTACTATTTCTAACTGTTTAGTTTATATTGCAGAACTTGTAAATTTGTTTACTCAATTTTCAAAGGGTGGGGTAATTTATCAACTTGCTATTGATTCTATGAAAGATAAGTTTAAAAAATATTTTTTCCTATCCCCCCCTATTTATGGTGTTGTTGCCATGTTAAATCCTACCATGAAATTATGAGGTCCTCACTTTTGGTATACAAATATTTATAAGGCTTGATCACTTTCACATGAGGAATTTGCTACACTTGCAGGTACAAAAGCCTCAATTAAAATAAATGCTCAAGCAATTTATAATGGTTATCAACTTGCCATAGATCATGCTAGACCAAATGTTCCAACTCCTACTTCGTCTAGTTCGCAATCATCTAAAAAAACTGCGGGACTAAAATCACTTAGTTCTTGGACGGGGTTCAGGGGTTCTCAAGGTGATAATATTGGTGATAGTTCACAACTAAATGAGCTTCAAATTTATTTGTCGCAAGGACTTGAATAAGAGAATCCCGACGACTCCTTTAATGTTTTGGAATGGTGGAAGGACAAAGAAAAACACTATCCGGTTCTTTCAAGGATGGATCGAGATATTTTAAGTATTCAAGCTTCAACAATGGCATCGGAGAGCGCTTTCAGTAGAGCGAGATTTCAAATCGGTGATCATAAAGCGTCTATGAGGGAGAGCTTGGAAAAATCAGTACTCTTCAGAGATTGGATCCGTTCTGAAAGAAGAAATTTTGGACTTGCTGAATCACAACCAGAGATAGATGAAGCTTATGAAGAAATGCTAACAGAACTTGCGGAGGATGCTGCTTCGCCCGGAAGCGGTGATGAACAAGCTTCTTTTCCGCCACCACCAACGGAAATTCCTCCGAACCTTGAAGGATTTATGAATTTTTTTAGAGATAATATGTAACTGGTATTTTGGCACATCTTCATTAGTTTTTTCCCCTTTTAATGGTGGTATTAGCACCTTGTTGTGCTCATTCCATTGGGGGGAGGAAGACTAAGAAAGATATTGTCATTTTTTGTTAATGTCGTAATAATAAAAATTATAAGGCATTTCCTTGAATCTTTCTTTACAATTTTTTTGTGTTTAAATTTGAATTACAAGATTTAAGTCACAATTATATAATATAATTTACAATAAATTGCCTTAGATAATATAATATAATTACATTATTTTTTTTAAATTGGCCAACGGTTGGAATTTTTAAAACTAGGTGTTGGCCTGCCAATTTAGCCGTTTGGCTTTTTAAAAAATAGCCATTTTGCCCCCAAACTTTGTTTTAACCCCTAACTTTTTATAATTACACTTTTTCCCTATTCTCAACTATAAATACCCCCTCATTCTTTCATTTTTACTCACAAAATCATCAATCTCTCTCAATCTCAAACTCAAATTGAAGTCTTCAAGTCTTCACTCAGCTCTCATTTCTCAAACTCAAATTCTCAATTCAAGTTAAATCATGCCCGATGATTCTAGAGTTAGCCCATTTGTTCGGGAACACTTTAATGTGGTAGAAGAAAATGAAGAATTTTACATAGTAAAGTGCAAGAATTGTGGTCGAGTCTACACTTGGCGTCCAAAGTTGGAGGGAATGGGCTCTTTAAGGAGGCATATAATAAAGAGTTGTCTTGTGCATTCTCCAGACATTCATATTTAAGATTTTAAGTTCATTTCAAATAATTTGTGTTATTTTAAAATTAGTAGACGTATTATTCTTAATTTTGACTTTGTTAGATTAATTTGAAGTATTATTAATTTATTATGCAATGATAAGTGCAAGTTTGAATATCTCTTTACAATTCTTTTGTGTTTAAATTTGAATTAGAAGATTTAAGTCACAATTATATAATATAATTTACAAGAAATTTCCTTAACCCCGGGCCCATATGGGCTTCGGTCCACAGTGGGTCGGTTCCACCCTCTAGGACCGCTAAGCCCGGGACCGTTTGGCCCAGGACCGCTAGAGCTCAGGACCATTTGGCCCGGCCCGTTTAGCCCATTTAGGCCTGGGCCCGGCCCAGATAACAGCCTTAGCCTAGTAGGGTGATTTCTTACCTAAAGGCTCAGTGCATGGTGGAGAAAGGGTGTCTATCTTATTTGGCTTTTTTGAGGGATGTCAGTCCTGAGACTCCCACTATTGATTCTGTTCCCGTGGTCTGTGATTTTTTTCGGATGTGTTTCCTGTAGACCTACCGGGCATGCCGCCAGACATGGATATTGATTTTGGTATTGATTTTGTTCCATGCACTCAGCCTATTTCTATCCCTCCGTATCGTATGGCACCGGCGGAGTTGAAGGAATTGAAAGAGCAGTTTCAGGAACTCCTAAATAAGGGGTTCGTTCGGCCTAGTGTGTAGCCTTGGGGGTGCACCGATGTTATTTGTGAAGAAGAAGGATGGATCCATGAGAATGTGTATTGACTACAGGCAGTTGAACATGGTTACAATCAAGAATAAGTATCCTTTGCCTCATATCGATGATTTATTTGACCAGCTTCAGGGAGCCAGGCTATTTTCAAAGATTGATTTGAGGTCCGGGTATCATCAACTGAAGATTCGGGATTCAGATATTCCTAAGATAGCTTTCAGAACCTTTTATGACCATTATGAGTTCTTGGTGATGTCTTTTGGGATGACCAATGCCCCATCAGGTTCATGCATTTGATGAACAATGTATTTCATCCATATTTGGACTCCTTCATTATTGTATTCATTGACGAAATCACGGTGTACTATCGTAGTCAGAATGAGCATGCTCAACATTTGAGAGTTGTATTTCAAAGATTGAGGGAGGAGAAGCTTTATGCAAAGTTCTCCAAGTGTGAGTTTTGACTTGGCTCAGTAGCATTCTTGGGGCACGTGGTGTCCAGTGAGGGTATTCAGGTGGATCCGAAGAAGATAGAGGCAGTGCAGATTGGCCCAGACCGTTCTCAGCTACAGAGATTAGGAACTTCCTTGGTTTTGCGGGCTATTACCGTCGCTTTGTAGAGGGGTTTTCTTCTATTGCTTCTCCCTTGACCAAATTGACCCAGAAGGGTGCTCCGTTCAGGTGGTCGGACGAGTGTGAGGAGAGATTTCAGAAGCTCAAGGTTGCCTTGACCACAACTCCAGTGTTAGTTTTGCCATCAGCTTCGGGTTCTTATACCGTGTATTGTGATGCCTCGAGGATAGGCATTGGTTGTGTTTTGATGCAGGAGGGTAGGGTGATTGCCTACGCCTCGTGCTAGTTGAAGACCTATGAGAAGAATTATCTGGTGCATGATCTTGAGTTGGCAGCCATTGTTCACGCCTTGAATGTATTGCGTCATTATTTGTATGGGGTTCATTGTGAGATTTATACTGATCATCGGAGTCTACAACATCTGTTTAAGCAGAAAGATCTGAATTTGCGTCATCGGAGATGCTTGGAGCTTCTCAAGGACTATGACATCACTATTTTATACCATCCGGGGGAGGCCAATGTAGTGGTCGATGCCTTGAGTCGCCGGGCAGAGAGTTTGGGAAGTTTGGCATATCTTCCAGCAGCAGAGAGACCTTTAGCACTTGATGTTCAGGCCTTAGATGGGCCAGCTTGTGAGGTCGGATATATCAGAGCCTAGTCGGGTATTGGCTTGCGTAGTCTCCAAATCTTCCCTTTATGACCGTATCAAGGAGCGCCAATCTGATGACCTACACTTCCTCGTTCTTCAGGACAAGGTTCAGCAAGGTGATGCCAGAGATTTGACTATTGGTGACGATGGAGTGATGAGGATGCAGGGCAGATATGTGTACCTAATGTAGATGGATTTGGGAGTGGATTCTTGAGGAGGCCGCCAACTCGCGGTATTCCATCCATCTGGGTGCCGCGAAGATGTATCAGGATCTGAGACAACATTATTGATGGAGGCGGATGAAGAAGGATATCGTTGGATTTGTAGCTCGGTGTCTCAACTGTCAGCAGGTCAAGTATGAGCATCAAAGACCGGGTGGCTTACTTCAGAGATTAGATATTCTGGTGTGGAGGTGGGAGCGGATCACCATGGACTTTGTAGTTGGGCTCCTACGGACTTCGAGGAAGTTTGACGCTATTTGGGTTATTGTGGATCGGCTGACCAAGTCCGCACACTTCATTCATGTTGGTACTACTTACATTTCGCAGCGGTTAGCTGAGATTAACATCCGGGAGATTGTTCGACTGCATGGTGTTCCAATTTCCATCATTTCTGATAGAGGTACTCAGTTCACATCGCAGTTTTGGAGGTCCGTGCAGCGGGAGGTGGGTACACTGGTTGAGTTGAGCACAACTTTTCAACCTCAGACGAACTGGAAGACCGAGCGCACTATTCAGATAATGGAGGACATGTTGCGTGCTTGTGTCATTGATTTTGGGGGTTCATGGGACTAGTTTCTGCCACTCGCGGAGTTTGCATATAATAATAGTTATCAGTAGAGTATTCAAATGGCTCCATACGAGGCTTTATATGGGATAATATGTAGATTTTCGATTGGTTGGTTTGAGCAGGGCGAGACTAGACTCTTGGGTACAGATTTGGTGCAGGATGCTTTAGATAAGGTGAAGTTAATTCAGGAGCGGCTTCGTACGACGCAGTCTAGACAGAAGAGCTATACGGACAGGAAGGTCCGTGATGTATATTTCATGGTTGGGGAGAAGGTTCTGCTGAAGGTGTCACCTATGAAGGGTGTCATGCAGTCCGAAAAGAGGGGCAAGTTGAGCCCCCGGTTCATTGGGCCTTTTGAGGTTGCTTCAGAGGATATGAGAGGTGGCTATAGACTTGCTTTGCCACCCAGCTTGTCGAGTGTGCATCCGGTATTACATGTTTCCATGATTCGGAAGTATGTTGGTGACCCGTCCCATGTTTTGGACTTCAGTACGGTTAAGTTAGAGGGTGACATGACCTATGATGTGGAGCCAATTGCTATTTTGGATCGGCAGGTTCGAAGGTTGAGGTCAAAGTATATAACTTCAGTTAAGGTACAGTGGAGAGGGCAGCCGGTGGAGGAGGCCACCTGGGACGTCGAGCGGGAGATGCAGAGCAGATATCCACACCTATTTGAGACTCCAGGTATGTTTCTAGACTCGTTCGAGGATGAACATTTGTTTAAGAGGGGAAGGATGTAACGACCCGACCGGTCGTTTTGATAGATTTTAGCCCTGTTTCCCCCATTTCTGCTTCATTTTATGTTGTTCAGTTTTATTATGTTGCGTTGGGCTGGTTGGTTCGGGTTCGGAGTGATTTTTTGTCACGCCCCAAAATCGAGGGACGAGACCGGCTCCTGACCATATGAACCCAGTCAAGCGGACCTCGATTGCCTTTCCTACCCAACCTATTGCCCCGTGTTCATAACGTTCATTATTCCATGTGAGTTAGACAATCTAGATACAAAGTACAATTTACAACATGATTCCATTTCTCCTCTTTTAACTTTCAACAGTAAACAATCCAATACATACAAGTTACATACAACATTTCTAATTTACGATCCAAATTTTACGAGTGAATACATTTATCGCCCAAAATAGATATATATATGTATATACAACCCACACAGTGTCTACGAAGCCTGTAAGAGTTCTAGGAGTATTACATAAACTTTCCGGCAATAAGGCCCCGACTAAACCTTTTACAACATAAGCAAAAAGAGAATGGTATAATCCACACACGGCCCCAAGAAGGAGTGGGGCTCACCAAAACTGCTGAAGACATGAAGAGGAGGCACCACTAACGGTGGGCTGAGCTACATGCTATGGAACCACCTACATCCATATAAAATATGTAGCGCCCCCGGCAAAAGGGACGTTAGTACCGTTGGATAGTACTAGTATGTAGGAACAAGCTTTACTCTAAGTAAAATCAAACAATACACAGATAAGAGACAGTTAATGGAACCAACAAGTATTGCACAGAAACAGAAACAACCACAATCAAGAGTTTCACAGATCCTCATTTCAACACAACCACATTCCACCCTTATTCCTTCTCAACATTACCACCCTTATTGCTTCCCGTTGCGGCGTGCAACCCGATCCCACTGTACAATCACATTTCACTCGATCCCACCGTACAATTCACATTCCACCATTGTTACCTCTCCACCCTTATTACCTCATGTTGCGGCGTGCAACCCGATCCCACCGAACAATCACATTTCATAGCAACAATAACAGCCCACAATTAACTCACAAGGCTTCATATCATCAAGAGTACACTTTCATAACGATCGAACAATCATGTGTTCACAATAGTCTTTATCAATTAATAATTCAATCACAAGGATTCCTATCAACAAGAATACGAATTCATTACGACCAACAATTCGTATAAAAATTAAGGCACAATAAACCTTGCCAAACAAGGGGTCATGCACAACATTACCATGGTCATTTAGTTCAATTAAATCAATTCACATCTCCTTTTTCATCACTTGTTACACAACCCTTAGCACTTAGATACATTCATACATTTGGGTTCTCTACCATCATTTTATACCAACATATTCAAGCGATTAACGAACCTTGCACATGATAGTGTATTCATAAGAAATCATCTTTCACAGTTTCAATTAATCTTGATAATCGACTAACAGAATCAGAGAATGAAATCTTACACCCCAATACTTCATAACAATCAATTCACATATACTCAGCAAGAAACTCATACCGAATGCTTGGACACCACAAGGTGACTCTACAAAGATTAAAGTTAGCCATACATACCTCGCGTCGAATTTCCCCTTTTTAATTTCTATCACAATCACCGGACCGTCTAGCACCGTCAATCTATTCCACAATGTGACATATTCCACTTAGAATTAGGAAGCTTGAATTCAATTGGGCATTTTATCAAACACTATGTGGCCCCCTTTAGATTACTAACCCCTTTTTGAGAATAATTACCCAAACTTGTTTCTCTTTACTAGATTACGGAGTTTAACTCACATGCATGCAAGGTCTCAACATTAATTTTTAAGAACCAACCTATGTGTGCTTTATTCTTAACCAAAATCTGAGAAATTGGGGAAATAGGGTGAAGACTTATCTCTTTGAGTGAAGAAGATGACAATAACTCGAAAATTTCCGGTCTTGAGTGATTTTGGAAAATCAAATTGGATGATGTTGAAACCTTCTCTCTCAAGAACTCTCTTTTTCTCTCTCTATTCTTGGTCAGAAAATTGTTAAAAATGAAGGGAAGGAGTGTTTTATTAAACAGGGGGTCGAGTTTTAAATTTAGAAAATAGAAGCTCCGACACAGAAATGCGGTCAGGAATGCGATCGCATTCTTGCTATGCGGTCCGCATTCCTGTCGCAGAAATGGCCCTCAAATGGGCCAAAATTGGAAAAGAATCTGCCCAGGTATGCGACCACTATGCGGTCCGCATACTTGTTATGCGATCGCATAACCTCCCTCGCAAAACCATGGGGCAAGAATGCGACAACTATGCGGTCCGCATACCCAAAATGCAATCGCATTCTAGGCCGCATAGTTATCCTCAATTTGGACAGTAGCCTGTCCAGGTATGCGACCACTATGCGGTCCGCACACCTGTTATGCGATCGCATAGTGCGTTGCAACACGCAATTCCTGGAAAATTTTATCTTTTAAGTTTTGTGATACTTTTTACTCAAAATGGGCCTGTTTTAAGAATTTCTACAGTTATAACAACACAGGGACCTATTCGGGCATTATTTTAGACATGAAATTTTACGGGTCTTTACATCCTCCCCCACTTAAAATCATTCGTCCTCGAATGAGGATCGGGAAATCGCTTGATTTTGAAAACACAGTATGCCAACCCCCAAATTTTCTCTAACTCTGATATTTTCTGAAAATTTCGCCAGAGTTTCCTTTGTAACTAGGCCTATATACCTGTCAGAGAGCCCCCGAAACATATTTCCAATTTAATTCTACATAATGCAGTTATTCTAACAACTTGTACATAACCTTGTTACCTCAAGAATTTGCATATATTCAATTACTTCAACATGCTGTATACACTTCAATTAATCATTACAAATCTACACTTCAATTAATCATTTAACCATCACATGAGTTTCACATAATTTCATTTACTCCAACAATTTGCACATAGTTCAGTTATCCCATCAAATCATATACAATTCAATTACTTCAACATGCTTATACATAATTCAGTCAACACCACAACTTGCATATCATTTAACTACCACCTGAATTGCACAAAATTTTAGCTTACTTCAAAGAGCTGCACATTTCCCAAATAATCACACATACACAATTATGGCACAACTTGAGATGTTACAACAATAAGGAAATTAGGAGAGTGGAGTGTGCTTGCACAAAATTAAACACAAAGGCGTATTCACTTAGAGATGGCAGTTCTCACGATCACTACTAGACTTGATCAAACAAATGGGGATAATTTTCTTTCATTTCATTTTTCGCTTCCCACGTGGCTTCCTCGACTTGTTGACTTCGCCACAACACTTTAACTGAAGCAATTTCTTTGTTCCTCAACCTACGGACTTGCCTATCAAGGATAGCAACCGGAACCTCTTTATACGATAATTCTTCATTAACCTCAATAGTCTCAACTGGAACGATGGAGGATGGATCTCCAACCACTTTCTTCAACATAGACACATGGAACACCGGGTGTACTAATGACAATTCAGGGGGCAATTCCAGCCGATAGGCCACCTGTCCCATCCTTTGAGCGATCTGATACGGCCCGACATACCTAGGGCTCAATTTCCCTTTCTTCCCAAACCGCATAACTCCCTTCATGGGAGACACCTTCAGGAATACCCAATCATCTACTTAGAATTCCAAATCCCTACGACGAACATCCGCATAGGACTTCTGACGACTCTGAGGAGTTTTCATCCTTTCCTGAAAGATTATAACTTTTTCCATAGCTTGATGCACAAGATCTGGTCCAAACAATTCTGCCTCACCAACCTCAAACCATCCGATCGGAGATCTACATCTCCTTCCGTACATACCTAAAATGGGGCCATCTGAATGCTAGCATGAAAGATGTTGTTGTAAGCAAACTCTATAAGCGGCAAGTGATCATCCCAGCTACCTTTGAAATCCAAAACACAAGTCCGTAACATATCCTCAAGCGTCTGAATAGTTCGCTCCGCTTGACCGTCCGTCTTTGGGTGGAAAGTTGTGCTGAGATTTACCTGAGTACCCAAACCTTGCTGAAATTTCCTCCAAACGTTAGCTGTGAACTAGGCCCCTTGATCCGAGATAATAGAAACTTGAGTGCCATGGAGTCTGACTATTTCCTTGATATACAACTGAGCGTACTATTCTGCAGTATCGGTGGACTTGACTGGTAAGAAGTGAGCTGCTTTCGTGAGTCGATCCACTATCACCCAAATTGAGTCGAACTTGCGCTGAGTGCGAGATAACCCTACCACGGAGTCCATATTGATCATCTCCCATTTCCACATCGGTATTTCTATAAGTTACGTCAACCCACCGGGCCTCTGATGCTCGGCCTTCACTTGCTGACAGTTCGGACACCTAGCCACAAACTCCGCCACACACCTCTTCATATCATTCCACCAATAAATTTCCTTGAGATCGCGATACATTTTCGTAGAACCTGGGTGAACAGAATACCTGAAATTATGAGCCTCTTCCATTACCCTCTCTCGGAGATCATCCACATCTGGAACACATAACCTTCCTTGGCACCGCAAGACATCGTCATCATTGCCGAGTGAAAAAGCTGGAATCTTGTGATTCAAAATTGCTTCCCTCAATTGCACCAATGCTGGATCTATGAATTGCTTTTCCTTGACTTCCGCTACAAGCAAAGACTCCGCTACATTATGCACCACGACATCCCCCTCATCTGAGGTCGAAAGACAGACCCCAAGACTGGCCAACTGATAAACCTCTCGAGCCAAAGGCCTCTGACCGACTACTAAATGTGCCAGGCTACCCATGGATTTCCGACTAAGAGCGTCAGCTACCACATTCGCCTTTCCTGGATGGTACAAAATATTCATATCATAATCTTTGAGCAATTCTAACCACCTTCGCTACCTTAAATTCAACTCCATCTGCTTGAACCGATACTGAAGACTCTTGTGGTCTGTGAACACGTCCACATGGACCCCAAAAAGATAATGCCGCCATATTTTTAATGCAAACAAAACCGTTGCGATTTCCAAATCATGTGTCGGATAATTCTTCTCATGATTCTTGAGCTGCCTTGAAGCATACGCTATTACCTTACCACATTGCATCAACACACACCCCAGACCAACCCTCGAAGCATCACAATAAACCACGAATCCTTCTGGCAAGGTCAACACCGGTGCTGAAGTCAATCTTGATTTCAATTCTTGGAAACTCTTTTCACAAGCATCAGACCACTGAAACTTGGTTGCTTTCTGCGTTAGCTTAATCAATGGGGAGGCGAGAGTAGAGAATCCCTCCACAAATCTTCGATAATACCCAGCTAGACCCAAGAAACTGCGAATCTCCGTCAGGGTCATTGGTCTAGTCCAATCCTTCACCACTGCGATCTTTTGGGGATCAACTTGAATCCCTTCCCTAGAAACAACATGGCCCAAAAAGGTGATTGATTCTAGCCAAAACTCACATTTCGAAAACTTTGCATACAACTGGTGCTGATAAAGAGTTTGCAGAACTGCCCTGAGGTGATAATCATGATCTTCCTGACTTCGCGAATAGACAAGGATATCATCAATGAAGATTATCACGAAGGATTCAAGCAACGGCTTGAAAACCCGATTCATAAGATCCATAAAAGCTGTTGGGGCGTTGGTTAGCCCAAAAGACATTACCAGAAATTCAAAGTGCCCATAACGAGTCCTGAAGGCGGTCTTAGGAATATCCTACTCCCTGATCTTTAACTGGTGATACCCGGACCGTAAGTCAATCTTTGAGAAGAATCTGGCACCTTGCAACTTATCGAACAAATCATCTATCTGAGGCAGTGGATATTTATTCTTGATGGTGACCTTGTTGAGCTGCCGATAATCAATACACATTCGAAGCGATCCATCTTTCTTCTTGACAAAAAGAACCGCTGCGCCCCAAGGCGACACACTTGGCCGAATGAAACCCTTTTCTAATAGATCTTTCAATTGTTCTTTTAACTCTCTCAATTCTGCTTGCTCCATCTTGTACGGTGGAATAGATATTGACTGCGTATCTTGCAATACATAAATCCCAAAATCGATCTCTCTATCTGGCAGAATCCCAGGAAGCTCATCCGGAAACACTTCAAGAAACTCATTCACAACCGGTACGGACTCGGTAGCAGGCACCTCTGAAGTGGTGTCTGCAACCCAGACCAAATGATAGATGCACCCCTTACAGATCATCTTGGAGGCCTTAATATAGGAAATAAACCTACCTCTCGGCACAACATCATTCCCC
>ML257368.1:591-11845 GCA_005239495.1 Nicotiana undulata
GACCACATACCGTGACAACACAATTCTTATAGACTCGCGCTGTTGTGATAGAATCACCAACCGGAGTTGATACGGAGAACGGCTCATGAAGCCGCTCGGGTTTTATCCTAAAACTTGAAGCAATAAACGGGGTAACATAGGACAAGGAGGATCCCGAATCAATAAGAGCATAGCAATCAAGTGCTTGACCATTCAGAATACATGTGACAACATCTGGAGAAACCTCCGCGTTTTGGCGACCACTCAAAGCATAGAATCGGCTGGGTCCGCCTCTACCGCGAGCCCCACCCCTAATTACACCACGCCCTGCTGGAGCTGGAGGACGCACTGAAGATGTGGCGGCTGAAGAACTGGATGACTGGGAAAACCCCCTACCCATGCCCTGGATGAGCGCACGGCAGTCCCGCTGAAGATGACCCCTCACCCCACACCTGAAGCATAACGGGCGATTCAGATAACAGGCCTCAGTATGGAACCCTCCGCACTGAGGGCACAAAGCCCTCCTCTGCTGCTGGAACCTTCCTCCGGAACGACCTAACTGATGGGGTCTCCTACTGTTGGATCCTGATCTCCAATGACTATTCGGTTAATGACGGTGTACGGATAGCGGTGCACTGGCTGAAGACTGAGCATAAAACTGGGATGGCCCTGTTGGCCCCCTCCCCTGAACTGGTCTACCCCTGAAACTGCGCTCCCTGAATGACCCACCGACCGGGCTCTGCTGCTACTCTCTCTGTCTGCCTGTATCTTAAGATTTCTAGCCTCTGTAGCCTGGGCGAACCCCACAATCTTCCCATAATTCATGTTTGAGTGCAAAGCCGCTGTAGCAGCCTCATTCACAACCAAAGGACTGAGACCTTGAACAAATCGTCGAACTCCAGCATCCATGGTCGACACTAAATGGGGAGCATAGTTGGACAACCTCATGAACTCCATGTGGTACTCCCAAACACTCATACTGCCCTGCTTGAGGACCTCAAACTCAGTAGCACGGGCTGCCACAGTCTCGGCAGGCAAAAAGTGATCCATGAACGCGTCTACAAACTCGCTCCATCTAGCCGGAGGACTTCCCTCTCCACGGGAACCCTCCCACATCTCGAACCAGGAATATGCTGCTCCCCTCAGCCTGTACGAAGCTAACTCAACCCCCTCTGTCCCTGTAGCCTTCATCACCCGAAGGGTCTTGCACATCTCATCAAGAAAATCCTGTGGATCGGCCTCTGGATCTATACTTGAGAACTCTGGAGGGGCCAACTGCAGAAACTGGTTGACTCTGGAGCCAGCGGAATCTCCCTGTCCGCTGGAGGATGCAGGGATAGCATGAGATCTTTGGGCCTGAGTGGCCACCAATTGAGTTAACATATGGATAGCTCCTCTGAGGTCCCCCTCGGATGTACCGGGACCGGAAGATAGAACTGTAGAGGGATCAGGAATGTCAGCAAGAGGGGTTGCAGCACCCTCCGCCGCCGCATCAACAGGAATGCTTTGATACGGATTAGAAGGGTCCGGAAAATTCAAGGCCGGGGAGTCACTCTCACCCGCACTACTAAGTACATGATTCACAGTCCCACTTTGGGTGGCATTGGCCTCAAGGCCGAGTCGAGCTCTCTTCTTTGGTGCCATTGCTGGAAAAAAATTCGGAACAAAGCACGAATTAGACAAGGACATTTTCACTCTCCACTTCACCGCACGATATAGAATAACAATGAAAAGAGTAATTTCCTAAATGTCCGTGTAGCCCCCTAATTATCAATGTGGTCGACAACACACCGATTAGAAGGGCTCTACTAGACACGGCTCCGAGACATCCTAGGACTCTTTTGAAACCTGGCTCTGATGCCAAGTTTGTCACGCCCCAAAACCAAGGGACACGACCGGCACTCGACCGGGTAGTCCCAGTCAAGCAGACCTGGATTCCCTTTTTCCCTCCCACGTATTACCCCGAAGATTCCGTTGTGCATCATTTAATTATAATTAAGACGCATTCTTACAATATAAAATTAAACCATAGAAGTCTATTGTTTCCAACAAGTGATGCATTACTTACAAATATACAGAACACACAGTCTACTTTACGTGGTCTACAAGTCATACCGCCCAAAATACATAAGTACATAACCCACAATTCATATCTACTGATCCTCTAAGAGTACGATGGAGTTATACAATACTTGTAGGTAACAAGGCTCCGGCTAGACCTTACACAAGTACCAAAATAATAATCCGGGAGGAAAGGTGGCATGAACCACACTGGGCCCCGAGAGAAGAGGGGCTCACCAAAATCGCTGATAGGACGAAGAGGAGGCACTACTGTCGGTGTGCTGAAGTACCTGCTATAGAACCACCTACAATCATCACAAGAATGTAGCGCCCCCGGCAAAAGGGACGTCAGTACATTTGAATTGTACTGGTATGCATGAACAAACTTTACTCTAGTAAACTCAATAATGCACAGGCAAGAGACAGACAGAGAGTCACACAATTACTGCACAAGACATAGAAAGATATACAATGGAAGTTCCACAATTTTCACTTTATTAAAATCACAATTACAATTCCATCCTTGTCCCTCCTCATATCTCACCCTTATTCCTCCTGTTGCGGCGTGCAACCCGATCCCACCTGACAATTGTTGCGGCGCGCAACCCGATCCCACCTGACAATTACAATCACACCCTTATCACTTCTTACATATCACCTTTATCTCCCTTGTTGCGGCGCGCAAACCGATCCCACCTGACAATTACACCTCATACCAACGATGACAATTCACAGTTCAATCACAGAAGATTTCAGCAATAAGAATACACCTTCTTTACATAGCCTTTAGCATATACACTCATACTCTTGGATTCATTATCCTTTTAGCACCGTTTTTCATAACGTGGTAGTGTGGTGGTCAACTAAAGACAGACAAGTATTACACTTCACACATCACATAATTCGGACAACCAGTTGCACATATTATAACAATACACGTACCGTATGCTCAAACACCACAAGTGATTTTACAAAGATTAAAGTTAGCCATACATACCTGGAGTCGAGTTTCCCTTTTCAACTTTAACCCACAACCACCGAACCGACTAGTACCGTCAATCTAGTTCACAATTAGACATATTCAACTCAGAATTTGAAGTCATGCATGCAATTCGGACTCTCTCAAGCATTTTGTCAAGCACTATGTGAACCCATTAGATTACCAACCCTATCTTTGTGAAGTTTTCCCCAACCCACTCCCTCTTACTAGATTAGCACCATTATTAAACATGCATGCAAGGTCTTAGCTAATATTTCTAAGAATCAATCCAGGCCAACCCTCCCTTTGTTTAAAAATCAGAAAATTAATGAAAAGAAAGAAAAGGGGTTGGGAACCCTTACCTGCTAGAATGGGGAAGAAGGGGATTACTCGAATTGCCAGGCCTGAGAGACCTTGAAATTCACTTTGATGGAAGGATCACTTCCTTTCTCAAGAACTCTCCTTTCCTTCTCTCTATTTGTTCAGAAAACTTGTTAAAATGAAAGGGGGCAGGGGTTAAATGAAACTGGGGTCGGGTATAAAAATTTAGAAAATTAAAAGACCGTGTCGAATATGCGGTCAGGAATGCGATCGCATTCCTGACATGCGGTCCGCATATTGGACCGCAGAATGGCCTCCAGGTGGGACAAATTTTGAAAACATTCTGCCCGGGTATGCGACCACTATGCGGTCCGCATACACGTTATGCGATCGCATTATGCGTCGCATAACACCCCTTCAGTTGGGCAGTGATCTGCCCGTGTATGCGACCACTATGCGGTCCGCATACACGTTATGCGATCGCATAGTGCGTCGCATAACACCCAATTTCTGGAAAAATTAAGTTCTTTCAAATCCGGGGTATTTTTACAAAATTAAGGTCCGTTTTAAGAATTTCCACAGAGTTAACCACTCGGGGACTTATTCGGGCATTATTTTAAGCAAGAAATTTTACGGGTATTTACAGTTCCAATTCGCATTCTTCGCATTAGAACACTTGGCGGGGGGGGGAGAATGTTTTGACGATACGAAAATAATGTGTGCCACATCGACCAGGAAACAAAAAGCCGGAAATATAATTGCATCATCGGGGCCGGAGATTTTGCGGCCAACCCCGTAGAAACAAGTTGTACAAGATAGCCACAAGTAATGGCAATTTCTTTTTAGCATAGTAAATGCTTATGTACTTTTGAAAATAGAAGGAATTAAATGAAATAATTTCCTTTTGTTTTAATCTTGTTTCTTGTCGGAACGATGCATTAACTTTGTCGTTTGAAAGTTAAATAAGTACTTCAAATAAAAGTGTTGTAATGAACAAGAAACGTCCTCTTCAAGAGCACCTTAAACATAAGAGGGCCCTCTCTTATGAAAACCCTCAGTTAAAGGGTTGATTTTGGAAGAATTAATGCCCAAAATCAAAATGCCTTCGGTGAAAAAATACACCCGAAGACATACACGAAAGGACACAAAAAGTAAACTGGCGCAAATACCTATAGAAACCGTCACGTAAAAGGGTTGATGGCATAGAAACCCTCAGGTAAAAGGGTTGATGTCCGGAACCAAAAGTGCTTCGGGGAAAATGCATCTGAGGCTGCACATAATAAAACGCAAATAGAAAAATATGTGAATAGTCCTTATTCAAATGCAAAGGTTAAAGACTTGCATGGATACTCAAATGAAAGTAAGACTCACACAACATCTGAGAAAGAAATACGTCTTTATTTACAAAAGCATGCCAAACCGGAAAATATACAAGAGTTGAAAAAAGAAAAGAAAATCTAAACTGCAGTATCTCCAAAACCAAGAGGAAAAGAAGTGTCTGCGTCCCCGGGAGAATTCATCATGGAAGATCCGATAGGATTTTCTATGACCATATCGTTCATAGAGGTAGTCAAAGGGTATGTAGGACTTCTTCAAGAACTCCAAATCGTCGTTCTTTTTCAAACCCATCATTTTCTGAAATCCCCTGGCGGTACTATTTTCTGGCACCAATAAACCGGGACTGTCCCAAGGTAGTCCAGCGAATCCCCCTATTTCTTCCAAGAGAGGGGTCATTTCTATATTTCCGGAGCGAAACATGGATCTTTCTCCGTCCTAGAACATTGTGTCAGCTTCAATCAACATATTATTCGGTTGGATGTCCAATAGAGAAGGCAAATTTCCCAGGACCTTCTTCACATGCTTTTTGTCACTTGATGAAAGATCTTCCCACCAATCTAGAAACAATGGTGGTATGCTACGGACCATGCCGATTCTGGGGACTTCGTGCCTTATTTTCTGCAAAACAAGTAAGGTTAGGCCCTTTCCCCCTCCAGGTTCGACTATTTATACATCAGTGATTAGCATATTACCACTTATTTCTCCAAATTAATGCACAGATCATGGTTGCGTCCGTTGGGATTATGGAAACCCCGGTGGACTTTTGGACGAGCTTTCCTTAAAGGGTTATTATGTGGACAACATATTAATCCTGGCTAGGTTTGACATGATGAATGTACAATTAATCAGAGTAAGGTTTCTATTGAGGTCTAGACCGGTACCCTCAAGCGGACAACTTTAGGGGGAAAGGCACGGAACCGTCGACTGCACCACTGATCGACTAGTTTTACCGCAAATAAGCCTTTCCAAATTCAATAGGGTGATATATAGGAAGAGCGCAAACACTCATCAAGTGTTGCTATGGTATTGATTATGAACGAGTGGAATATGATGTTGAGCATGATTTATGTAACAGAAAATAGCATGTTGTCACGTATTTGCACATTGAAAAAAATGATAAATGTGTTATTTAATAATTGAATGGTGTTTAAGAAAGAAAACAAAGAGACAAGTCAGTTTCCATAGTAAAAGGAAATCATAAATGCTTGAAAATAGGCAATTAAATTCACATAAAGTGGGAAAGGGAAACGGTGTGCAAGTATTAACATAATAAAGCATGCTTAAAGACTAATTCACAAAAAGTAAGTTCGATATGGTAAGAACCCAAGGGTTATCCCCAGCAGAGTGGCCATGCCGTCGCGCCCCCTTTTTTCCTCGCGAAATCGGGTTTCGACATTTCTGAGACAACTCCCTTCCTTTTGGGATGGGATATGAGGTTTGAAGAGTCGCCACCTAACGGATTAAGGTGCGTTAGGGCACCTAGAGTAATTAACTCATGAAACTAGTTTGCATTACCAGAGATTGGGTAAGGGCTCAAAATTACCTTGAGGGGAAGGTGTTAGGCACCCCTCGAGGTCCACAACAGTGGGTCCCGACCGAACTTAATTAAGCGAATTAGTCTTAAAAGAAAATAAAGCAATTTGGATAACGGTATACTAATTTAAGCAAGATTAAAGGGGGTCTTAGGTTTTTTTAGCCTATAGGATCATTTCCATGCAATACTTGGTAACCTTCCCCAAGTTAGGGTGCCGCACATAGTATTAGCGCACGGGTCATCATCTCTTTTACTACCCAATAAATATCTTTTAGTTTTACCTAGGCATTCTAATAGCTTCTAACTCGTGCCTTATGGGTGCAGTATATGTCCCTTACATATGGTCATGGAGGTGATTAGGACCTCTATTTAGGATGGTTCTAGACTGACCTATGTTGCTTAAAATGAGAAAAATCTTGGCGACAAACAAAATTCAGATAAGACTATCATATAAGGAGCAGATAAGGGCTCATGTTAACCTCCATAAATAAACAACAAATGCACGCAATTCAATCAGCAAATTTTATTAATTTAGGATCCTATAGGTAGGATATATAGATGAGCAGAAAAGAATGTAAGAAAGCAGTTTATTAAAACGAGCATTGGGACCTACCAGCTTGCTTACTGATTTGATTAAGTTTTGAATCTGGGCACATTTCAGGCAGCAAGATGTCACGGTTTTTAGACCCAGAATTCTAAATAACCCTACAGATTTGCTAAGTGATAACCAGACCTGATTAACAAAAACCCTATAGGCATGATATCTACAGGTTGATTAAAGACCTATAACATGATCTCTAAGCGAATTACTGATTTTAACTCATGAAAACAGATTGTATCTCTTTAGATCCTATATGCATGTTTCTAATTTACGTAATTAATTAACTCATATAGATATGATTTCTAGGTGTTGAAATCGATTACAAGCATGATTTCGATATTTACCAACTGATTTTACTCTATAGACATGAATTTTACTAGTTTAAACCCTATAGACATGTTTTCTATGTGTTGAAACTGGTCTATTTATTTTCTGTAGACATGGTATCTAAATTAAAGAAAAATGATTTTATATCTCCTATAGGCATGGAATCTATGTGGGCAGAAACTTCAAACAAATTGCCAGGCAAGGTTATTAATTTAAACAAATAAGATCATATACGCATGATCACTAATGCACATTGAAAATGAAAATATGTGTAGACCCTATGAACATGGATTCTAATGCAAAATTGACAAAAAACCTATAGGCAGTTTCTCTAATATGCCAAAAAATGGGAAAATCTCAGAGTCATAAACAGTTAGAAAACATCATATAGGCAGGATCTCTAGACGAGCAGTAGCATTCATATAATAACACAATAATCTATAGGCAGGATTTCTACCCGAGTTTAAACAAAGATATATAAAACCCCCACAACTTTTACTAATAACCCCAGGTCTATTTATTACAGAGATTTTTACAGCCCAATAATGAATAAATTACATTAGCAAAATTCATTACACTATAGGGAGCCTAGCAGATCCAATATTAACTTGGAAATAAGATTTTCAAGAAAAGAAAGTCTGAAGTACACATGTCGTCCATCCACGATGCACAAAATTGGGCTTCTAGTGTGTCAAAGTTCCCAAGGGCCTCAGGGACATCGGGCAATGCTCACACTAGAACCTTACTTAGAGAAATAGTTTGTAAAAGATTGGAAGACCATCCCCAATGTGTTAGAGTTCGGAGGAGTCTCGAGGAGCTTAGGCAGTGCTCACACTGGAGGTGGTAGGAACCTAGATAACTAAGAGTAGAGGTTTGAAAACAGTACATAAGGGGTAAGGGGACAGTTTTGGAAACAGTTTAATTTAAGGAGTAAATAGATTCGAACTACAGGACTGCAAACAGAATTTACCCTAGAACAAATAGATGCCATATTCAGCACATGGCTCAAGCAGGTTGGTATTTGTTCAGACTAAATACTCATACAAGTATCTAAAGTAATCACAAAAGAGCAGGGAAACTTGAATTACAGACAGAATTGGCCACACATTAACTATATGTTTGCAATATCTAGTCATGCTCAGAACAGGGAACATACAACCAAATCAAACAAGGTTTCAAATTATTGTGAATAACTTAGTTTATTAATTTGAATCATATAAGTATGTATCAAGCATGCTGAGATTTGAAATGAACTATCCAAATAAGCACATAGAACAGAGTAGGTTAACGGGAATTAAAACTTGCCAGGTGAGAAAGATATAAACAGGAACCATATGGCAAACAAAAGCATATCGAGGTTTGAGATAAACTAATCACATAAACACAACAGAACATGATAACAAGAACTAAAGCATAGCAGTTGAGAAAGAAATAGATAGGAACCATATATCAAACAGAAGCATGTTGAGGTTTGAAATAAACTAACCACATAAATATATAGAACAAAACAAAATAACAGGAGCTAAGGCATACCAGTTAGGAAGAAAGTAAATAGGAATGTGATGACAATTGGAATCTATAGAGTCTAGCCTTGCCTTTCAGCCGGCTAAACAATGTAGCAAATCAGAGTGATAGAAAGAACTCAAGTTTATGAGAGAACAAACAGCTTTGAGAGCTTTTGAATTGTAAGAATTGTTCATTAAAGAAGTTGTAAAGTGCGTCTGTATGTGTAGGTAGGCGTGTCTAAGTGTAAGTGTGTAAGCGTGTTTTAAATCAGAACAATGAAAGGCTTTTATAGAAAACAGTAGAGTAAACAACCAAACAAGGCATGAAATTGATTACACACAATCAATTAGGGTTAACACAAATAAGTTAATAGGACAGAATCACGTAAGTATCACTTAAATTAAGGAGAATCTCACATGGAATAAATCAGCAGACAAGATTGAGGTTAAATAAGTTAAGAGGTAAGTTTAGAGATCAATTATAGGTCGGTCCAAATAATGAAAGCCCAAAAATCAGGCCAGTAAGGGAAATAAGGAAAATAGTACCAATTATTAATCACACATAAGGAAAGAATACGTAAAAATCTGGTAAGGAAATATCAATATTAAAGAAAATACAATTTCAAACCCTAATTTAGGCAAATAAATCAATTAACACGTTAATTGACAGAGCTAGGGCAGATGGGCAAGAACAGTGAAATAAATAGTCGGATTAGTTAAAACCCTAAGACATAAAGACATGGAGATGAAACTCAAGTAAAAATCAGTCGAAAAAGCAAAAGAAAGAAAACCAGAGTTGAAAAAAACTTAAACGTTTAAAATATTTTTGCAAAAATCACTTAGAACCAAAACCCTATCTTTTAGGGTAAAAATAAAAATCGGTTAACAAGAAGAGCAAAACAGTAAAAATTTTAAAGGAAAAATTCCTGAACAAGCACAAAATCACTTCAGATCTATAGATATCGGAACAGATTCAAGCATAAAATAGCTAGGTTTATGAAGATTAACAGAAGTGAATCAAATCTGGTTTGAACCAAGATTTGAAACCACGAAAATAGTAGTACTCACAGACATATGGGTGAATATAGACGGATTAATCGATAAAGTGATAGATTTAAACCAAATCTAATTCGAATCCCTTGAGATTCCATCAAGTAACATGAAGATCACAACACCAGTAGAGATATGAGGCCAGATAAGGCCTGAAATTGAAGAGAAACCCCATGAATCAAGGGGATATTAGTGACGACGGGCTAGGTTAGAAGGGGAGTGAGAGAGAAGAGAGAAGATAAGGGGTTTCAAGGACAACGGGTTTAGAAAATGGGGTAGGGTTTAGTAGGTTAGTCTAATTAAAAAAGGAAAGAGTATCCTGGACCATTGATCTCCTGAGATCAACGGCCAGGATTAGTTCTAGGCTGGGTGGGTATGGATAATGGGTTATTGGGTTTGGGTATTGGATCAGGGTTAGAATAATTGGGCTGGGGTGGTTATTGGGATGGAGTTCGAAAATTAAATAAAAAGAGGGCTATATTTTAAATACCCATTTAATTTAATAAAAATAATTTACAAAAATAGTTAATAAATGATGCAAAAAGCTATTTGTGAATGAAAATAATTTAAAATAATTACTTAATATTATAAAAATATAAAAAGTCATTTTCGTGTAAAATAAAGTAATTATGCATACATGGGCAATTATTGCAAAGTTATTGCAATTATAACCTAAATATGTAAGTTTAATTATGCATAAAATAATTAAAGCTTAATTATAAATATAAAATAATAAAATTAAGTAATAAAATTATTATAAAGATATTTTTGATGGAATTAGTAATTATTTAAATAATAAAATGATAGAATAAGTTAATTAAAAACCCTTTAAAATTATAGAAAATTATGAAAAAATATTAATTGATGCTCATGCATTATTTTGAAAATATATATGCATTTTGAAAATAATATAGGAAAAAACTGGGTATCAACAGGGTCCACATGGGAAGGTCCTAATCGTATTTTAGCTATCAACGGGAAAGGTTCATACGAGTTGGAGAATCGGAATGGAGAAAAGTTGCCCAGCTATTGGAACGTGGCGCACCTTAAAAGATATTATTGCTGATGAACATTTCCATTCAGAAAGTATATGTTGCACTTTTTTTCCCTTCGCTCAGTTTTTGTCCCAATTGGGTTTTTCTGGCAAGGTTTTTAACGAGGCAGCGAAAGAAAGCATACTATGAAGATAACAACAATAATACCTTTAATAGCAAGGCAAACAAGCAAGTTTCCACTTGAGGACGGTTAGATAATATTTTGCTCTATAGTAAATTCCCACTAGGAAGTTAAGTTTGCTATTGAGCAAAGGTTACCCGACCGTTCACGAGCACAAACCACTAGAGCGTTGTTAGATAGTCGCTTGCTTGATAGCATAGATTCCTGAGGGGAAGTAAAGTGTGTACCGAGTTAAGGATTATCTAGCAATTCATTGTTGGAATCTTTGATGGTACAAGACTTCTAGTGTTCCAATTCGCATTCTTCGCATTCGAACACTTGGGGGGGGGGGGGGGGGGTGATGTGGGGATATGGAAACACTGTGGGCCTAGCCAACCGGGCAG
>ML257371.1:2920-31295 GCA_005239495.1 Nicotiana undulata
TTATATGTACTCATGCTGCACTTTCTTTCTTTTTCTGCACTTGACTGTGCAGGTATTGAGGCTGGTTCGTCTGTTCGTCCGCCTGCTGATAGATACTGATCGCGGTGTCACTCCATACGGTGAGCTTTCTTCTTGGCGTCATCCTGACAGCACCTCTGGAGCCTCCTAGTTTCATTTTGCTCCGTCTTTTGTTCCAGACTGCGGCTTGTATATTTTGTATATGTAGTTTTGTTGTTGTATCTATGTAGCCGCCCGTTGACACTGTACACTAGTCCTGGCACACACTTGTTGTAGTTATCGGGGTTGTATATGTATTAGGTCTAGCTGTGGTTCAGCTTGTTTCTACGGCCTTACCCCATGTTGTCATTGTATTCCGCATTTTCATTGTTATTGTTGTTCGTTGGCTTGCCTAACCTCTCCGTTAGGCGCCATCACGACCTGGACCGGTTATGGGCCGTGACAGCACTAGCGCGTTTCACATTGCTTCGCTTAGTGCGTCGCATTAGTGTAAATTTGTTAGAGTATAGATTTTGATTCAATTTTGACATCCAATTTTGGTCCTCTATCCCCGAACACGATCGCAACTTAATCCCTTGGAATTTTACTAAAACTCAAAGCTCCAAATCACTCGAATTAGCTCCATAACATCTACATCACTCGAAATCACTCCTATACGGCATAAAACACACAATAAGTGCAAAACACTAGCGATTAAAGCTCAAACTCAATTAAAGTGCAGTAAATTAGAGTGTACTAAGCGACTAAAATATGAGATTATATCTTACCATCAACATCCCACACTTAAACTATTGCTCGTCCTCGAGCAATCAAACTACACTCCATATAGACAGGACCTTTTAAAACAACTCTCATAACTCATCACACCAAGAATATTTAAAATAAATTGAGCACGATAACGTAACATCCTCTCCTCAAGATTTGACTCAAAAGCACCACACACTATTTATAACCCGCTTACTTACTCTAACATAGAGATCAACAACATTACCTTTCCTTCATGAATCATGTGCTCTCATAACAATAGACAGTAGTTCCAGACACCGTAGGAATTAAGAGCAATTAGGAACTCAAGATTTAAAGAATTGTTTCACTCTCCAGAAACAACTTTCATATGCCACAAAAGATGAACCATAGGATTTCCCGTAGTGTACTACTCAACTTATCGAGCCCTCGGTCAAGGATCAAGCAGGACTTTAATTGGTTGTAACGTAGGCTGCGGGATGTGTAGGATACATTTAGATATAAGAGTGACTACACCTCCCTAAGAACTTTAATACATACATTTCATTGTTCAAACCCCACACTTGTGTTAAACCATAACTCCACCTTCATATCAATGTACATTAACTCCGTACTTCTTTAAGCACAATTACATCCAGAGTTACAACTATCGAAGAACATTTTTGCACAACAATACACTATTAAACTTTTTTCTTTCTTTTTCTTTCAGTTCAAGTGACTTTTACTTTTTCAAAACAGTGCACCTTTCTCCTATTTCAATAGTTCCACTCAAAAGCCAAACCAACCACCCCACACTTCAACTTTTACAAAGTTCATAATAATTTCAAGTGTTCACGAGAGGTAAAAGGTTCAAATAGATGGGCAATTCGGACAAATGGGTAAGGCTTGTAATGTGGTCACAAAAGAAACATGATTATAGGCTCAATGTTGTTAACTAAGATACAATAATTAGGTGGGTAAAAGAATATAATTGGCTAAACAAAGAAATGCCTATATCACTTCCGTGATTGAATAAAACTACTATTTGGCTTTGCGAACACACAGGGTAAGTTCTAGACATCAAATGTAATGCATATAATACACCAAAACCTCTCACACACATGTCACATAATCTACCCAAGATTGGACTATAAAGACACTCTAGTCCAAGTGGTTAAGCAAAGTTAAAATTATATAGTTTAAGGTACTTATACAAGATCTAAGAATCACAACTAAAGCACTAACTATTCTCAAGGTCTACTAGAGTCAAGAGATATTGTTTTCAATTCAACTCATAGCACAAAGATTCCTACCATTGTATAAAACAAAATCTAACCACACCCGGAACAAAACCCTTGAAAAAGAACCGCGAAACAAAGAAAAACCAAGGGGGAATTAATACACTTCCTAACAAACTAAAATCTTTTTTGTCTTTTCTTTCGACTTTAATCCCTCAAGAAATCTGTCGAATGATATCCATCGTTAGGATTTTTCTTAATGGATTTTCAATTGTTTTCTATGTCTACTACTCATACAACACAAAATCACACATATATATACACCATAAAATTATCCGCCTACCCACACTTTAAGTTGTGGCATGTCCTCATGGCACACAATTAAAAAGCTTAAGGTAAAGGAAACTTCCCTAAATATCAAGTCGAGGTCTGGGTCGAAGTCGGGCTCCATTCCACGCACCCGAACCTATTCACACATCCATGCATACATCATTTTTCTCAGCCTTCTTGGGGGTACACCCCACACTTTTGTTTCTCATTGAGTGCAACCTTCTCTTTTGAACTCTTCACTTTCCACTCAACACTTGAACCTGCTCTCATATATCTAAAATTGTTTTACCTGTTGCTAAGAATGGTTTTCCTAAGATAAGAGGGACCTCTTTGTTCTCCTCCATATTCACCACTATAAAATCTACAGTAAATACGATAACAGCCCAGCCCACTAGTAATATTGTCCGCTCTAGGCCTGGGCCCTCACGGGCTTAAAACATGTCACCAGGATCTAAGGCTTGTTAACTTATATACCCAATATCCCTCTTGTGTTTTTCCATTGTGGGACTCTGTCTAAAGTCTGGGGTGTTATGCACACCCCTTCTTATGAACTCAACGTCCTCGCTGAGGTTTGCCCCACCGCATGGGATTTGCCTAGACTCAGCACTGAGGTTTGCCCCGATTTGAACTGTGACCCACCATCAGCAAGGCTGACATAAAAGTTATTTTGATACCATCTGTAACAGCCCAACCCGCTAGAGATATTGTCCTCTTTGGGTCTGAGGCCACAGTTTGTGCTTTATGCATCTTTGGGTTCGAGGCCACAGTTGTGCACATATATATTGGTCCTGAGGCTGCAATTTAATATTCAGATAAATAGGTTGTTCATCATTCAGAAGAGGGAGTATTCATTCCTTACTTCCTTTATTTAGTTCAGTTATCAGTTATCCTTTCAGTTTTACTTTTAGTAGTTATCATTCCAGTTATTAGTTATGAGATATATTTTATGTTATCAATTCTCAATTATCAGCTCAGTTTCTGTTTTAGTACTTACATTTCTTTCTTTAAGTTGTTTTACATACCAATGCAATTCAAATGTACTAACGTCCCTTTTGTCCGAGGCCTGCATCGCACAATGCAGGTAATGATTTACAGGTTGACGATTCAGAGTGCTAGTATTCTCGTGCCAGCTATTTGGTGATCCCCAATTCTTTCGGGGAATTATCATCACTTTCCAATCTTTCAGTATATACAAATAGTCAGTATTTTTATTACTTCAATAGAGGCTTCATAGACTAGAGTAACAGTTAGAGAGAGTCACATGCTTGTCATGTTAAGCAATGTTGACTACAAATATGTTTTAGACTTGTATTAATGTTTCTACACTTTGATTTATATCATTCAGATTTTTAATATATCAACATATGTTAGTTTATCTTCCGCATTCAGTATTTTATGATATCACATGTTAATACAACCAGCCGATTGGTTCGCTCGGTCATATGTAGTCAGGCACTGAGTGTCGTGTTACGTCCAAGCCCAGGTTCGAAGCGTGACAAATACTAACTTATCTACCTTAACTAAAAAATCTTCCACTATCCCCTTAGGTATCAAAGTCGTTTGATCAACTAGCTGCAAATATATTGGTGCTGACCTTATCTCTCCAATCTTATTCTCCATCTTCCTGTAAATAGACAAAGGCATTAGAGTAATTGAGGCACCAGAATCACATAGCGACTTGTCAAAATTAATAAAGCCTAAAGAGCAAGGTATAGTAAAACTCCTAGGATCCCACACTTTTGGGGGAGTTTTTTTTTTTTTTGCAAGATTTCACTACAATTCTCTATGAGCTTGACCACTAAGGTCTCTTCTATCTTCTTCTTCTTTATTACAATAACTTTCAAGAATTTGGCATAAGCTGGCATTTGGGAAAGCACTTCCGTGAATGACAAATTTACATTAACCTGTTTTAGCATATCCAGAAATCTCTCAAATTGTTTGTCCAACTTCTCTCTATATAGCTTTTGGGGAAAATGTAAAGCAGACATGTGCTTTCTCTCTTCACGGTCCACCCAACTCAAATTGTATTCCTTCTTCTTTTCCTCAATTCCCTTCTTGCCTTTTTTCTTTTTATCAACTTCATTTTTCAGTTTTTCCCCAATTCCTTTCTCAGGCATCACTTCTTTTTGGACTGAAGTGGGCTCTTTCAACACTTGCTCGCTTCTCACAGTCACTGCATTTACTGTTTCTTTCAGTATCAGCTGGCAGAGTACCTGGGATCCTTTCAGATAGTATTTTTGCAATGTGTCCCACTTGTCTCTCCAGATTTCAAAGACCAGTACCTATTTCCTTGATACCTGCTCCATGTTCCCTTATAACTGCGCTATGAATTTCAAGTTTCTCATCAGGTTTCTGAATAAAGGACTTCATGAGATCTTCTAAACCAGACTAAATGGGTTGTTGAGGCTTAAATTGCTGCATGTACTGATTTTGGAAAACTGGAGCTCCTTGTATTTGAGATCTAGGATTATTCTCTTGACATGCATTTGTTGTACCCCTAGGAGAACTCCATGAAAAACGGGGTGTCCTTGACCCATTGCATTAAATTTTTAATTCCCCACAAAATTCACTTCCTCAGTTGAGGCATGACACTCATGAGTAGGGTATCCTCTTCCACATATATCACAAGATTCATGAGTCTCACTCTCTATTAAATCTAAAGTCAGCTTCCTTATCTCCTTGGCCATGGCATAAAGTTGTACCTGCAAAGATGTGTTAGCATCAACCTGGTGAACACCAGTCGCTCTTCTTCTTTCAGCACTTTGAGAGGGCCACTAATTTACATCTTCAGAAAATTCATCAAGAATAGTGACTTTCTCTTCTGGTGTCTTCATCATCAATGGACCTCTAGCTGCATTGCTCAATGTTCTATGTGAGGCCGGTGTCAACCACTCCCAAAAATCCTGGAGTTGCATCCAGAGTTAGATTCCGCTATGTTGAAATTTCTAACTATCTCCTTAAACCTCTCACAAGCTTCAAACACATTCTCAGTATCTTTTTGGTAGAAGTTATGGATCACTCTTCAGAACTTGCCCATTTTATCTGAAGATAAATATTTATCAAGAAGTTTTCTGGTCATCTCCCCCATGTTCTAATTGATCCTTGGGACAAGTTTCGAAGCCATTGCTTCGGATCAGCTTTGAGCCTGAAGGGGAATGCCCTTAAGTAAACTGCATCTTGTGAAACACCATTGTATTGAAATGTGTTCATAATCTCCTCAAAGTCCACTAGATGATTATTTGGATCTTCATTCATCTTCCCTCTAAAGACACAAGAGTTTTGAAGAATTTGGAGCAACTATTGCTTCAATTTCAGATTGTTCACTGCAACTGGAGGTGGTCGAATACTTGACAAACCTTGATTGTAGACTGGTCTAGCGTAATCACCAAGTGGTTTCCCAGCACCGGGAGCTATGTTTCTTAACTGGACCCACATGTTAATTTTGATTAAGTCTGTGACCCCTCTCTTCTTCATAGATGCGATGCGCATATCTAATAGTTGCTTCTTCAACGTCCCGTGCAATTTTTTTATCTTTGTTGGGCTGCCTCTCTTGCAGCCAAATCCACATTATCATCATCTCAAGCCATAATTTCGTTGGTTGAGGATTGGCCGACCTACTCGATATTCTCAGGGAGATTTTTTCCTTCCTCAATTGTCATAGTTGTTTTTCTATTTCTGGTTCATATGGTAGCAATTCTTTCCCAGAAGATCACGCCATGCACCACTCTTACCTGCAACATGTGTACAGTCAAAGAACACCAACCTTAAAAAGGGAAAAATAAAATTAAAAAAAAATTCTGAATTAGCACTACAAAACTATTTCAAACACTATTTATTACCAATCACTAGCAATGACGCCAAAATTTGACGAGCTTAAAAACACAACACAAAATTATGCTCGCTAGTAGAATATAATATTTATAATATCGTATCCACATGGATTGGAGTTAAACAATATTTTTGTAGTTTGTAGCTATATTGCTATCTAGGAGAATCAATAATTGAGAATTATGTGAATTAAAACTAAATTAACTAAGAATCTAAAGCTAATTTCCAAATGTCAATCGAACAAAAGTAAGCAAGGAAGATATCAATGGGAGCAAATAGGGGTTGATTGGATAGTTGAAAGATAATTGCATGGGATTTAACTCTAGTTAATTCACTTCTAATGTTCAAGTGAGTCTCTCGAATTTACTTAATTATTAATTCAAACGTTTAGTAGAAACTCCTTTCTCGATTAAGTCTCAACCTCACAATCTGAACCAATTTAAGCTTAGTGAAGATATGCAAGAATTCGTAGTGGATTGATCTTTAGGAGAACCTATTTCGATTATCCTCCTAACTAGGTTTAATCAACAATTAAACTAGCCTCTTTCGATAACTAAGTAGAATTAATGAATTCAACCAACAAAATAATACAAAGATATCAAAAGTATGCCTCTCTCGATTACATGAACATGTGAATATAGATGCAACAATTCAGACACCTAAAACAATTCAATACATAAAAATTAGAGATAATATCCACAAACAATCATTGAAACACCAAATCCATTAATCCCTAAAGAGAACTACTCCATAGATATGGAGTAATTCAGCATAATTATAAAGAAAAACATAAAATGGTCCAAACTCTTGTCTTGAGTGATGATTGAATGATGAATTTCTTGTGCTTTCGCTTCTCGACCTCCTCCTTAGCCTCCTTAGGTTTTATATGTGTCAAAAGTCCCAAAATTAACGTTTTCCATGTATTTATACCAAGTAGGGTCGGGCACAGACGAAAACACCTTCTCTTGCGCGAAATAGGACAAATAGTCTGTAAAAATTCCACAGGCGCACTGCATGAGGCGACGCGCCATACGGGGAATTAGTAGAGAAATCCAGAGAGTTTTTTTATAGGCAACAGGAATTTGTACTAGTGTATGGCACGGTGCGTCACATTAGTGCAGATTTCCCAAAGTAAAGATTTTGCTTCAATTTTGACATCCAAACATGGTCCTCGGCTCCGAAACACGATCCCCGCTTAATCCCATTGGTTTTTACTCACACTTCAAAACTCCAGATCACTCGAATTAGCTCTATAACATCAACATCACTCAAAATCACTCCTATACGGCATAAAACACACAATAAATGCAAAACACTATCGATTAAAGCTCAAACTCAATTAAAGTGCAGTAAATTAGAGTGCAATAAGCGACTAAAACACGAGTTTATAGCCTACCATCAATAAACTATTTTGGGAGGCGAGATTTGCCATCAAACTCTTATTTAACCATCCACAAGCTATTTGTCACACGAATTTTAGTGCCTTGATATTGAAGGTATTTCCTTTTTCTGATGATCCTTGTTTCGTACTATGCGCTACGTTGTTGCCTCGTTAAAAACCTTGCTAGAAAAATTCGATTAGGAAAAAAATTGGACGAAGAGAAAAAGAGTACAGGACATACTTTTAATACCAATAAGGATCTTCAGCAATAATACCTTCTAATGTGAGTGACGTTCCAATTGCTCGGCAATTTGACTCCATCCTGAATTTCCAGTTCATATGAGCCTTTACCGGTTATAGCTAAGACCCGCTAAGGTCCTTCCCACATTGATCCCAGCTTTCCAGCATTAATTTCCCAAGTGCTTTGAGTAACCCTCCTCAGAACCAAATCTCCAATTTTGAAATAATGGAGATTCTCCTTGCGGTTGTAATACCTCTCCATCCTTTGATTTTGGGCCATCATCTCCACGTTTGCCAGATCTTTGTGTTCCTCAATTAAATCTAGCTTAACCAACAACATTTCATTGTTCGCTTCTTCATTTGTCCGAGAAAACATTAAGGTCGGCTCCCCCACTTCCCTCATTATCAAAACCTCCGAACCATATACGAGTGAAAAAGGTGTTTCACTTGTGATCAACTTTGCAGTGGTCGGATATGCCCATATCACTCTCGGAAGCTCATCTGGACACTTGCCCTTGGCATCTTCTAACTTCTTTTTAAGGTTTTGGAGAATTATCTCATTGGTTGAATTCGCTTGTCCATTAGCATTCGGGTGATACGGAGAAGACGTGATCCGTTTGAAATTTAGTCCCTTCAGAAACTTTGTAACCTTAGAACCTACGAATTGCTGCCCGTTGGCACTAGCAATGTCCTTTGTCATTACAAATCCGCATATTATGTGGTCCCATATGAAGTCAACTGCTTTGCATTCTGCGATCTTTTGGTAAGGACCTGCTACAACCTATTTAGTGAAATAATCAGTTAAAACTAAAAGAAAACTTACCTTCCCGGGTCTTTGTGGTAAGGGACAGACTATGTCCATTCCCTATTTCATGAATGGACACCGAATGCAAAAGTTATGCTGGTTGGTGCTCTAACTGTGTGCGACATTGACATTTGTTGCATTTTTGTATGAATGCCTTTGCGTCCTGTTCCATCCGGGGCCAACAATATCCAATCTTGAATAATTTGAGAACTAACGAGTCTACGCCGGAGTAGTTTTCGCAAACCGCTTTGTGGACTTCTCTCATCATGTAGTCTGCCTCCGAGGCCCCTAGGCACCGAGCCAATGGTCCTTGGAACGAGTTCATGTATAACTGTCCATCATCGAGGCAGTAACGAGCCGCTTTGGTTCGCAGTAACCGGGATGCTTTAGGTCTTTGGGTAATTTACCATGTTTGAGATATATAATGAATTCATTCCTCCTATCCCAAATTAAGTTGGTTGAATTTACTTCGTAATAACTATCCACATCCAACACCGAATGTAGCAATTGGATTACCGTACCAGAATCATATCCTTTAATTTCCATGGATGACCCCAAATTAGCCAAAGTGTCTGCTTTTATATTTCCTCCCTGTGAATGTGGACGATAGACCATTCTCTGAATCATGCAAGTAATGCTTGAACCTTACCGTACCAGAATCATATCCTTTAATTTCCGTGGATGACCCCAAATTAGCCAAAGTGTCTGCTTTTATATTTTCCTCCCTGTGAATGTGGACGATAGACCATTCTCTGAATCATGCAAGTAATGTTTGAACCTTGTTCGAGTATTGTTGCATGCGCTCCTCCTTTGTGTCGAAAATCCCATATAATTGGTTTACCACCAGCTGGGAGTCTTTTATCTCAATGACCTCGGAACCTAGTCCCGAGATAGTTCAAGTCCTGCAACTAAATCCTTATACTCGACTTCATTATTAGTTAACAGTACAATTCTAATGGCCTGTATTAGGGTTTTCCCCAAATGGGTGATTAGAACTGCTCCGAGACCGGACCCCTTTATGTTGGAGGCTCCATCCATAAACAAGGTCCAGACTCTCAATATTATTCCCCACACCGGCACTACTTCTTTAGCAGCCAAAGGCATTAATCCTGGATTGGAATTGGCCATAAAATCGGCCAAAACCTGTGACTTAATTTTAGTCCTCGGTTTATACTCAATGTCGAACTCGCTAACTTCGACTACCCATTTAGCCAAACGGCCTGACAACTCATACTTATGAAGGACATTCCTTAAGGAAAAATTTGTTACAACGACTATTGGGTGACACTGAAAATAAGGCCTAAGATTTCGAGATGTAACTACGAGAGCTAAGGCCAGCTTTTCAAGGTGCAGACAAAGAGTCTCCACTCCTGATATTATTTTACTAACGTAATAAATAGGAAATTTCATACATTCTTCTTCTCGGACCAAAACTACACTCACCACTACTTTCGATACTGCTAAATAAATTAGTTGTTGTTCACCTTCCCTCGATTTTGACAACAACAGAGGGCTGGATAGGTACCTTTTTAGGTCCTTCAATGCCTGCTTGCATTTTGGAGTCCACACAAAGTCGTTCTTCTTTATTATAAGTGAGAAGAAATGGTGGCATTTTTTCAAGGACCTTGAGATGAATCTGCTGAGAGCTGCCAACCTACAGTTAACCTCTGTACTTCCTTCACACTTGTTAACTGATCCAGGGTGTCCTTTATGGCTTTGTTTTTGTCAGGATTTACCACAATCCCTATTTGCGAGACCTAAAAACCAAAAAAAATTCCGAAGCAACCTCAAAGGCACATTTCTCCGGGTTGAGCTTCATCTTGTACTTCCTCAAAATGTCAAACTTCTCCTGGAGATGTTTCATATGATCTCTTGCATTTAGGGACGTAACCAACATGTTATCAATATATACCTCTATTGTTTTAGCTATTTTATTTTCAAACATCTTATTAACGAGCCTCTGATACGTGGCTGCAGTGTTCTTGAGCCCAAAAGGCATCACATTGTTGCAATATGTGCCAAAGTTTGTGATGAAGGAAGTTTTTTTTTTATCTTTCGGGTTCATCCTAATCTGATTGGACCTGGAATAAGAATCAAGGAAACTCATTAACTTGTGCCGGTCGTAGCATCAATCATTTGATCAATGTTCAAAAATGAGAATAAGTCTTTAGGGAATGACTTATTTAAATCTTTATAGTCCACACACATCCTAATTATTTTTGTTCTTTTTAGGTACTAAAACTACATTAGCTACCATTCTGAGTAAATTACCTCTCAAATCTAACTGTTGTTAAGTAGTCAGGCTACCTCTTCCTTAACAAACATGTTCATGACCTTTGCTATCAGGTGTTTCTTTTGCCTTACAGATGGGAAGTTTCGATCCATGCTTAGTTTGTGGCCCGCTACCTCCAATGGAATACCTGTCATATTTGAGTGCGCCCATACAAACTAGTGAATGTTAGCTTTAAGAAAACATATAAATTCTAACCTGAGCCCAGGAATTAACTAACCCCGTTCCCAAATGAAATTTTCTTTAAAAATTCCTCGAACATAGCCACTTGTTGAAGCTCTTCCGCGGTTGATTTGGTCGCATTTGTCTCCTCCGATACCTTAAAAGATCTTGGTACTTGATATAATTCCGACAACTCCTCCTTTTGGTCATCTTCGATTGGGATGGAGAAGGCTATTTGTTGTATTCTCTATCCTTACTACTGGAAACAATTACAACGTTCATCTCCCTTGCTGGTGGTTAGTCTGCTCTTATCTGTTTGATTCCTTCCGGTGTCAGAATCTTAAATAGTTGGTGATACGTCGAGGACATAACCTTCATCTCATGTATCCACGACCTTTTGAGGATCCCACTATAGCCCATGTTGCCATCTACCACTTCGAACAAAGTGGTCTTCGTTACCCTTTCAATGTGCGTGGGAAGCAGGATTTCTCCTCGGGTTGTGACTCTAGTTAGGTTAAAGCCGGCTAGAAGTTTTGTCGTCGTAATGATGTTCTCAGTCAACTTAGCTTGTTACAGGATCCTCCATTGTATGATATTGGCTGAACTTCGTTGATCGATCAAAACACGTTTAATATTTGAAATCTAAGACATTGAGTGAAATTACCAGCATGTCATTGTGCGGTAGGAGGAGTCTGTCAGCATATTCTTCCGAGAAAGCGATGTCATCTTCTGAGACTTTCCCAACCGTCTTGCCATGATTCACTGATATTTTCGTCCTTTTTCCATCAAAGACGTCACCCCATTGACCTTGCTTCCTCCGAAGATCATGTTGATTGTCATCCGAGGTTACCATGTTGTTGTCTTTGATGGCTCCGAGTTGTCTCCGCTTCTACCGTAATTCTTTTTGGTGCGGTCACTTAAGAACTCTGTAAGATGGCCATTCTTTAACAACATCGCCACCTCCTCGCAAAGATGTCAGCAGTCCCCTGTTCTATGGTCGTGAGTCCTTTGGAATTCACAACACATGTTTGGAGGATCAGATTGGTTTTAGAAATCATGTCTCTTTGATACTTCTTATTGCCGAAACCAGTTCTACTAATCTGATATTAAAGTTGTAATCGGATGACCGGGGATATGCGAGATCTATGGATCCAGGTATCTCTTGCTCCTGCAACGATCTGCAACTCCGACCGCGGTCCGCCCTTCTATCGGAAGCGAACCTATCTTACGATTGGAATTCTTTGCTTCCACGCCTATCGGCTTTATTATAAGGTTAGAAACAACCCTTAGAGGGCTTTCAACCCATGTCAAAATCACTTTTGAACATATCCTGATTCCTATCACGATTTCGTCCTCCGGAGGACGTCGAGGAACCAAGTTGATTATCCTTAATCCTTATTTTTGACTTGTAGAGAATATGAACATCAACCAATGTGGTTTCCTGAAACTCGAGCAAGATTTTCCTCAATTTTTAGGAGGCATCAGAGCTTAATGGATTTAGATACTTCATGAATGCCTCTACTGCACATTCATCTGTAACCGCTGGTAACAACATTATTTCTTTTTAGAGCTAAATCACGAATTCTCGCAGCAGCTCGAATTTTCCTTGTGAGATTCTGAATATATCTGCATGTCTGGTGTGGACCTTTCTTTCCCGACATGAACCTTGATGGAAGAATCTGCAAGTATTTCAAAAGAATCAATTGAATGTTCTAGTAAGAGAGAATGTAAGGCCCCCTTCGTGAGGGTTTCACCAAACATCTTCAACAGAACCGACTCAATCTCATTTGAGCCAATTAACTTCCATTCACTTCCGTGTAGGTCATGATGCGCTCCTCTAGATCTGAGGTCCCATCATACTTTGGTATGAATAGCATCTTAAACCTCTTGGGGATCAACTTTGGTGCCGCACTTGGTTTATACTGCAACTGCATATACTTTTTTGAATCTGGACCCTTTCACACCGGCAGTGCGCCTAGAATCTAATCCATCCACATATGAATCTCTTTTGTGCTATGATCCATTCTTTTATTCATATCTCTCATGAATCTCATGAGCTCGATTTTGAAAGGATCATTCAAGTTGTTATTCCCATATCCGGTTCTAGTTCCCCTGGCTTCATCAAGTTGTAATACCTTTGAGTGTTGTTATCGGTTCTTTGAGCCATCTGATTTGCGGGAATTCTAGGAGAAATCGGAGCCCTTCCATTGGTGTTATTGGAAGCAGCCGACGAAGCTTATTTTAGTCCCATCATCACCTGATCTTGCCTTGAGTGGTGATCCATAATTTCTCCTTGTTGTTCTCTCAGAAGTTTGATTGTTTTAACAACGTGTTCATCCTCCGCATCATCAGGAGTTAGACCATGCACATGTCGTGGGTAGTGACCCTCATGAACCAGGGTTGTTTCATCCACTTCGTTACGGGTCTCGCTAATTGAAGCATCATGTTGGGATGTCTCTTCCCGTTCATCGTGTGCGCCAACATTGTTAGCGTTGTTGACATCATTGCACTACAATATTATACATACATAACTACGAAATCTAAGCTATAAATTTAAAAGTCGTGGCTAGTACCTAACAATAGCCACAAAGATTCAAATTACATGGGTATTTACAAATTTATAAAATTTATTAGTCACAAAAATTAAATTGGCAAAGCTAATTTCTCATTTTCTCTAATATTGCTAACAATTGTAGCAATAATTACCTAAATAGCTACAAATTTATTGCTACAATAAATTTCGTAGCTAATCATAATTTTTTGTCATAAGATAAAAGTTTGTAACAACCCGACCGGTCATTTTGAGCTATAGGGCATCTTTCGGCAGTTTGAGGACTTTAGTAGAGTCACTTCAGGTGTTATGACTTGTGCGTGTGGTCGGAATTGAATTTTAAGAAGTTCAGAATTGATTCAGATGGAAAATTCTAATTTTGGAAGCTTTAAGTTGAAAGAGTTGACTAAGGTTTGACTTTTGAGTAAACGACATTCGAATCGGAATTTGAAGGTTCCAATGGGTTCATATGATGAATTCGGACTTGGGCGTCTGTTCAGGTTGAGTATCGGGTTGTCTGGGAGCATTTTAGCGCTTATTATGTAAAGTTAGAATTTTGAAAGTTTTAGAATTTCAAAAGTTTGGTTTGAAGTGGACTTTTATGTTATCAATTTCCGTTCAGGGTTCCGAGCCTTGGAATAGATTTCAATCGTGGTTTCTGACTTGCACGCAGAGTTTGGCGTCATTCCAAAATGTTTTGATATGATTCAGACGCGTTCGTCGTAGTTTGAAGGTTTGAAAGTATAAAGAAAGGTTTCAATCGTCGATTCATAGTTTCGATGTTGTTTGGTATGATTTGAGGCCTTGAATAGGTTCGTGCTATATTTTGGAATGCATTGATATGGATTGGGTCCCAGGGGCCTCGAGGTTGAAATTGTAATGATCAGATCAAAATTTGAAATTGAGGCGATGCTGGAAATTTTGACTGCAGGTGAATTTGCTTTAGCGAAGTCTTGGTCGCAGAAGCGAGATAATCGCCGCAGAAGCGGCTGAAAAGGAAGCTAGTCAGAGGCTGGTTGCTTATCACAGAAGCGTGGCGCAGGGTGCACCTGCGCACCGGTAGGGGCATAAATGTTGAGCGTAAGAGTAGATGGAATCGGAGAAGCAGCAGTGGATCGCAACTGTGTGTGCGCAGAAGCGGAGCCCTTGTCCGCATGTGCGAAAAGGGTGTCACCAGTGCTGCTTCGCAGATGCGCATTTGTGATTGAAAAATCAAACTCGCATGTGCGATAAATTCGCTAGCAAGTGCGAAAGTCACTGGGCAGTGTGGGTGTTTTTAATCCGAGACTTAGCCCATTTTTCTCACATATTCATTTGGTTGGGTATTTTTTGGAGTTCTTGGAGGGAATGTTTTCATCAGCTATGTCAAGGTAAGTAATTCCCACATATGGTGAGTACAATACAAGGTTTATATATGTATTTAAACATGAAAATTAGTAGAAATTTTGGATTTTGGTTGAAAACCTACAATTTGGTATTTTTGGATTTTGAACACGAAATGAACGTGGAATTTGGGATAACTTATATATTTGAGTTCGTGGTATTATAGGTAAAGTTTATCTTTGAAAATTTTCGTAATTCGGGCACGTGGACCCGAGGGTTGACTTTATTAAATTTTTTAGCGGAGTTGGGAATTATTATAAATGGATTAAATATGGGTATTAGAGTATATATTTATTGGTTTGCACACTGTTTGACTAGTTTTAGGTCGACGAGCATCAGTTTGAGGCGTCAGAGAGGTTTTGGAGTCAGTTATGGAACTTCGGAGCGAGGTAAGTCCATTGTCTTCTCTGTTAGGGGGGAAACTACCCCTAGGTGATGTATTTGATATGTTCTACTTGTTACGCGGGCTACGTACGCACGAGGTGACGAAAGTTCGTACGTAGTTAAATTCAAGTTATTGTCTGGGTAGACTTAGGTTCACACCATGCTATAATTGTACTATAGGAGTTATCTTTGCTCGTTTAATTCCCTTATTTCTCATTACGACTTGATACTGGACTTTCATAGAGTGATAGACTGCTATTGTATAGATTTGACGGGCTTCATGATTAGCCGTGGAATAATTGTTCTCATCTTACGAATTTCTCCCACGCTATGTGTTTTCATCGAAACGTTTTCCTTTAAATTTATGACTCACACGTTTATTTGTGGTGGGGTCAAGAACCCGTTAAAGCTTCTTATTCTAGTGGCGGGATTATGTACCACACTCTCATGGGAGCGAGTCGTTCGCCTCAGCAGTATAATAGATGCATCTATGGTTCGTGTCGTTCGATCTTCGCAGTACACACAGTATGATGGGATCTAGGCGTACGCTTTGGCATTTCTTTAAAATACTCTTATGGAATCATGCGTAATATTTGACAAGAAGCAAGTGTATCTGCGAGTTTTTCCCTAGTTTGAATGTGATGACCTATCTGGTGAGGTCTATCATATATACTCCGGTTGAGGAGGTAACTGCCAATTGACAGCTTGAGTTTATTGTTGAGATGAGGGTTGTACCACATATTTATACTTGTTTATTTCGTTTATTTACTCTGTTTCACATATGTTTACTTCCTAATCTATTTGATTTATTGGACTACTAGTAGTGTCGATGTCGACCCTCATCACTACTTCTCTAGGGTTAGGCTAGATACTTACAGGGTACGCGTTTCTTTACGTACTCATGCTACACTGCCTGCACTTATTGTGCAGGTATATATGTTTCGGTGGTCCTCTGGGTGCAGAGGCGCGGCTATTGCAAAGACTTAACGGTGAGCTGCATTCCATATTACGATCCGTAGCATACAAAGTCTCCGTCAGAGTTATTTTTATTCTTCTCTCTAACTTGTATTCCAAAGGGATGTTGTATTTAATTGTCTCCTTAGTAGATGCTCATACACTTGTGACACCGGGTTTTAGGGGTTCCTACTGGTTGTTCATAATTGTAGTTCACGTAGATATTATTATTTTACCCTGTAAATTCTATTTTATACTACTTAATTATGGAAATTATGATTTCAAAAGTAATAAAAATGAGTAATTAAGTTGATCAATCACCGTTAGCGTGTTTTACGGTGGAGTTAGGCGCCATCATGACCTATATTCAATTTTGGATGGTGACAAAGTTACTGTAGCAATAGTAATCTTTTAGCCATAATAACTTATTTGAAGCAAAAAATAGTAGCTAAATACGTATTTTTGCTTCGAGTTATCAAAAACTTGTGGCAATACTGAAATGATATAGCCACAGAGTTATTGCTATAACATAATTTCCCAGCTAATATTAATTTTAACTACGAGTTAAAACTTATCGTAGCAACAGTAAAATATTATAGTTAAACAAAAAAAATTTGTACTAAATTACCGTGGTAACAATTGATTTAATAGCTACAGTTATTTGCATGATAAGAAGATATAGCCACAAATGTATATTTGAGATAAAATTCTGCAACTAATATTATTTTTTGCCACAAGTTAAAACTTGCTATAACAATAGTAAACTTTTAGCTATATAAAATTATTTAAAACAAAATCGTGTAGTTATATGAAAATTTTGGCTTCAATTTACCCACACAACAAAAATAATTAACTTAACTATTACATAGATAGAACATAATATATAATTATCTATCACTAACATTATTGTTCAAGTAAATTTTTATATAATTTTCACATATCTGGATACTTCAGTTCTTTATTTAGTATAGTTACTTCCTGAGTTGGTTGTACTCATGCTACATCCTGTACTTCCTGTGCAGATCCAGGTATTTTCGGACACGGTGAGTGTTGATTCAATGCGCAGTTGACCCTCGGAGACTTCGAGGTAGCTGCCTAGCTGTCACGACCCATTTTCGGAGTCGTGATGGCGCCTGTCATGGAACCAGGACAGCCACCTATTATAACTAATCTAGATTCGATTACCAGAGAAAATATTATTTTTAACAAGTCTGAAGATAATAACAATAAATAATATGAAGTTGGAACAATCTATGAAACCAAAACTTCAGTCCTACAAATCCCGGATCCAGTGTCACACATTCATGAGCTGCTAATACATAATGTATATAAAAGAGGAATGGACAACATAGTATGTAAAGTAAATAACTACATGTAGAATAGGATAGAGATGACGAGATGACGGTCGCCAGCTGCTACCTCGACAACTCTGATGGAAACTGTCAGCTACTCAATGACAAGAGTCGGGTCCTAATGTACCTGGATCTGCACGCAAGGTGCAGGGGGTAACGTGAGTACACCAACTCAGAAGTAACGAACCCAAACTAGGGGCTAAGAGGTAGTTACGGACTAAACCTCCGATATTCATGAACAACAATATATAAACTTGGACATGACAGTAATATAACGGGAAATAAACAAAGAAGCACCAATTATGTCTGTACAATCTACATACCAGCATACAATCATAAGGAATCAGAAATGACATGTACACAGTATCCCAAACTCTCACAAGGAAGTCCACTTAGTACTAGAATTGGCCCCAGGGAAGGTCCATCTCAGATTATACATAAACACAAGTGACGTAGTCACCTAGTACTGAGGAAAAGGCCAGTCCAGCCCCACGGAGAAGATCTATCTCTGGAACATATCACTCGGACAAGATCCATGTCCAGGGACGATCCATCCCTCAATATATCAATAACTTCGGACAAGATCCATGTCCAGGGACGATCCATCCCTCAATATATCAATAACTTCGGACAAGATCCATCCCTCAACATTTGTTCGCTCACTGGGGGTGTAAAGACTCCAGAGGGGCTCCTATAAGCCCAAGCGCTATATCAATCCAACGAAGGCATGATTCGAGGGTCGCTGCGGTGTGTAGTCCAATCTCATAACTGTCTCAATATCAGGCTCTCGGCCTCACTCAGTCAATACCTTCCAGTCTCACTCACAAGGTTCACAGATATAAGAATCATCCCAAAACAATGATAATATATAAATAAACTAACAATTACTGAGACTGAGGCATGAAACATATGCTATAACAGGACTAAGTACATGAAAGCAAATAGTCACAGATAGAGACATCAATAACTGACCATTCCGGCCTGAACATATTAGCGTGAAGCCTTAGCATTTATACTTAATATGATTTCTAATATATCCAAGGTAATTACAACCTTCACAGTACAAGTATCAGCCTGAAATAATCATTAGGCAGTGCCACGGGATGAGCCAGGCCACAAATATTCGGTGTACGCCCGTATGCCCGTCACTTGGCACGTGCATCACCATAATTAACATCAAATACTAGATAAATTGGGGTTTCGAACCCTCAGTTCCAAGTTTGGAAACGTTACTTACCTCAAAACCGGCTAAAACACTACTCCGCAGTGCCCTTGCCTCTAAATTCGGCCTCCGAATGCTCCAAATCTACCAAAAATCAGATTTATACCATTACAATATGCCAAGGAATGAAACCCAATCGAAATTTATCAAAGATACTCAAAAATCCCGAAATTGGTCAAACCCGACCCCCGGGCTCATGTCTCGGAACTCGACAAACTTTATACCAAAGTGATCATCATCATCTCACGAGTCTATACATATAAAGAACTCTGAAATCGGAATCCAAATGACCCCTCAAATCACCCCTAGAAGGTCTCTTAAATTCAAGCCCTAGTTCTCCCCTTTTTCCACTGATTTTTCCCAATTAAACACCACTAATTAGGTCTTAATCACATATAATCGAGTTATGAAGTTCAAAAACCTTACCTCAATGAAGGACTATGGTCTCCCTCTTCAAAACCCCTCCAAAAGCTTGAAACCCGTATGAAACATGGTGAGAAGAAGACCAAAATTCGCTAAGTCCAACTTATATACTTTCTGCCCAGGCTTTTCGCACCTGCAGTCCCTCTTCTCGCACCTGCGGACCGCACCTGCAGCTCAAATTCCGCACCTGCGACTCTGTAGGTGCGGTCCCTTATCCACATCTGCGACCTTCTACTGAGCCAACCAAAATCCGCATCTACGAATTCCTTTTCCTCTTCTGCAGGCTCGCACCTGCGGTTCCCCATCCGCAAGTGCGGTTACACTAGAAAAATCATACCAGCAGCTGTTGCTGCACATTTCCAACACCAAAACTTTTCGTTAGCCACTCGAAATCAATCCCGAGACCCTCGGGACCCCAACCAAACATACCAACACATCCTAAATGATCATTCAAACTTAGTTTCACCCTCGAACAACCAAAATAACATCAAAATGCCAAAATCACATCAAATTCAAGCCTATGAACTTTGAAATTCCTAAATTCCACCAACGATGCCGAAACCATCCAAACCACCTCCGATTGATCTGAAATTTTGCACACATATCCAAAATGACATTACGAACCTGTTTCAATTGTCAGAATTCCATTCCGACTCTGATAGCCTATTTTTCACTGCCGACCGGAAATCACCAAAAACTAACTTTCGCCAATTCAAGCCTAATTCTACATCGGACATCACAAAAATATTCCGAGCACACTCCTAAGTCCCAAATCACCTAACGAAGTTATCCGATCCATAAAATACGCATTCCGAGGTCGTTTACCAATAAGTCAACTCCCAGTTGACTTTTCCAACTATAAAGCTACTGTTAGAGACTAAGTGCCTCCATTCTCATTACACATGTTCTGAACCCGAGCCAACCGAATCTAACACATCATAAATAGTATAACCAACCTATGATCAGGAACAAATAGTAATAGAAATGCAAATTCTACGGAACGACCGACGGGGTCGTTACACTAGCGTTTTCACATATCTTGTTTCTACTTCCCTATCCTTCCACTTGCTGCCTTTAGTTTTGGATTTTGATAGACAATATTTTTCTCAGACTTGTGATATTTTAGTTGCTCATGAATTCAGTGACACCCCGATGTTAGTTTTCGCGTTGTGCTTTAAAGATAAAATATCTAATCCAATGTAAATATTTTGTATTATTTTAGTTTGATAAAAATAAAAATTTGAGTTCATCTTATTGCCTAGCCTCCCATTAGCTAGTTTAATTCTACATATTTTGTTGTCTCTCTTGTAGAATAGTTTTATATTGAGGATGCATCAACTTCAGATACATAATTTTAAATTTTAGAATTAACTTTTCGAAGTATTCGTGCTAGTTTGTATGAAATAAGTGATCTCCAGAGCTTATTATGTTACTAGTTTTAATAAAACAAACTATGCATGCATATGAAATATTTCGAAAAATTAAACATATTTAGGGAGGTAAAAAAAATAGCAACGCATTTGTGATGGAAACATTTATTGTCACTAATAAATTAATTTTTCATCACTAATTAAAATATAATAGCAAATCTAATCCGAATAAAATATATGTAAAAAATTAATCATGGATATTGGTGATGATTTATAGCTACAAAATTTTGAATTTGTAGCTAAACATAAATACTACACTCCGTGCCAAATATGTGAGCACAACTACATATTAAATTTTTTGTGGCAAAAAACATACTCCCTCCGTTTCAATCTGGATGAGATAGTTTAACTCGGTATAAAGTTTAAAAAAAAAGACTTTTAAAATTTGTGGTCTTTAAAGCTTTAGGGGTAAAAGCTTTGTGGGACCATGACATTTGTGTGATTATAAAAACTTCTCATTACGGGTAAAATAGGTAAAATGAAGAGTTTAAAGTTGAATTATTTCCAAATTTAAAAATGCCTCATTTATTTTGGATCACACTAAAAAGGAAAGTACCTCATCTAAAAGTAACATCTTTTGTCACAATATATTCCTTTGTGGCTAGTATAGAAGATAGCTACAAACTTATTTTTTGTAGCAAAAGAATAAACTCATTAGCTACAAACATAAATTTTTCGTTGCAATAGTTTTATGAATATAGCCACATCACAAATTTTCTGGTAGCAACATGTATTAATCTTTAGCCATGAAACGTTAAGGTTTGTAGCTAACTTTTAGTAAATATTGTACTTAAAGTGTTTAGCTACAGAAGTTTTTGTATTTAGCTACGATATACTTCATAGCTATATATGCATAATGTTGTAGTGTAATTGGTTGCCATATTTGATTTTAACCAAGGAAAGAATCAAAACTTTGTTAGTAACAAATGAATGGACAAAAGCAATTACGCAGCTGTTTATGCCCCACGGCGGGCGCCATATTATTTACTCGTAAAACGGTACAGTTGAATTTATAGCGTATTTTATAGACAAGACTTGATCCAAAAATGATAAATAAATAGGAACAAAAATAAGATTAACGACTGAAATTAAGGAGATGCCTGACTCTAAACTTAGACTTTTCGAGAGCAAAAGTAAAAGCAGTGATAAAACTGCTTAGATCGAGCGTAAAACAGTGGATTATAGCTTTTGTGTGCAGAATGTTTCATGTCCTACAATGGTTGTTAATCTCACTATTTATAACCTCTACTTAGGGGGGCAAGATCCTAAAATCAAGGTCCTCTTGAATGAGAATAAAAATGTTATTGATTAATGCATAATGGCGGACTTTGAAGCCAGATATTCTCTGTAACGACTGCTCATTAAATTCTAGCCGAAGTCAACCCTTTGAATCATTATTACCGGTTATGCTTCCTTCGGCTCCATCCAGTACCGATCATATACTTCGCCCCGAGGTCTGTTATGTGCTGACTCATTTTTTACCTGTCTTTGTTTTTACGTATCACCTTATCATTTGACCACCTGTTATCAACCAACTGCACCACATACATAAAGATCTCATGTAAATATAACTCAAATCATAAAACTATACCCTTCTGAGACTCGGAATTGAGTTAGGCCGCTCAAGTTACACTGCCCACTTTTACAGGTAAACCCCATTTAAGCTAGCACATAATATAAAGTGGGTGGAACTACCGACTTAGTTTCTTAGATATTCTCGTTAATAGCTCACCGAATCTTTGGCCCAACTTATATATTAAGAGTCATAGGTTTTATCTCCCGGATAATGGTAAGAAAGAACGTAACTCTTAAGAGGAAGAAGCTTCACATTGCTTTATTTGTTTTTTCTCCTTTTTAACATTGATATATCTTACCAGAAGAAGGGACTACACACTAGGGGAAACTCAGAAGAGGGCCAAATCAATAACAAAAGTAGTAAAACGAAATTCTAGCCATACATAATCTCTTTTAAAACAATATAAATAGACTTCCACCTTAGAATTTTGAATAAGTAAACCCATCCATCGCCCTTCTTTAGAGGGGAAAAAATGCCAAACGTCCAAATATTAGTTTTGGTCACTTTTGCTCTACTTATAGTCCAAACAAAAGCAGATACAATCCAATTCCAATGTGATGATTCGATACTGAGTGCTTGTCATGGGTTTTTGCTAAGTCTAAGTGCAACACCAAGCCAAGAGTGTTGTGCTGGAGTGCAATATGTGGGTAGAGTTGCTGTTTCCTCCCAGGCAGGTCGACAAGCAGCTTGTGAATGCTTCAAAAATTCTACGTTACCATTTTTCCCTCCAACCATTCCGCAAACAAACCAACTTCATATGTTTTGCAACGTTACTAGCACTGTGCCAAATTATCCCGACGTTGATTGCTCCAAGTAAACATAATTTATTCGAGTATGACAGTGTTTGGTATGATGGCAGACAAATATTTTCCATGAAAATATTCTTCCATATTTTGTGTGTGAGTGAAATATTAAAAATTAATTAATATTCCTAATTAAATTAACAAATCGGAGGTGCTTTGGAACACATTTGAGTGTTGAAAATTAAATATATAAGTGTTTGCAAATTAATTGAAGCATGTAATTAATATAAAGTTAAAATTGAGATATTTTAAGGTAATGAACTTCCGTGGTGAAAGTCATTTTCATCCATTTAATGAAAATTATAATTATCTTGAAAAATATTTGTGATAATCAAGAACCAAAAAAATTAAATATCTTCCACATAAAAAAAAAGGTATTTACCTAAGTCTTGGATGTTCAACGTACCAAACGCACCTATTTGCATGGAGATCTATAAGTATCATTTCAAAAGGCATCTAGAAATATTCGTCAAACTTTAATATAACTTATTTATGTTAGTTACAGATGACAATTGTTTTTTGGGAGGAACTGCCATCTTGAGCTTTTATATATACTTCAGTGGACGTTTCTACTTTTATATATAATTTATTTATGTTTTTTTTTCCATTTGATTAAATTTCTCTTTTTGCTATGATCTCAGGGTTTGAAAGAAGAAGAAAATCATCTAAAGGTAGAAGAAATGCAGTCCTGTGAAACAATAGCTATAATGCCTTGTGATAGGAAATTGTTACTCCCTCCTTTTCAATTTAGGTGAACCTATTTGACTGGGCACTGAATTTAAGTAAAAATAAAGACTTTTTGAATTTGTAGTCATACACAAGTCAAAAAGGGGTCCCGAGTATTTGTGTGATTGTAAAAGTTTTTCATTAAGGGTAGAATTAGAAGTTCAAGTTAAATTGTTTCCAATTTTAGAAAAGAGTCATTTTTTTTAACGGGCAAAAAAAGAAATAAATTCACATAAATTGAAACGGAGTGAGTATCTCATTTTCCGGTAATTTAGCTTCCCATATTAAATGATACATAAGCGATTGAATAACTATCTTTTCTAATATTATTCGTTGTTGAAAGGTTAAAAGCTAGGGGGCAGCATCTTGAGTTCATATATATGAATTTCTACTTAAAACGGAAAAGAAAAGGTTTTTCCGGAAAAAAAAATCATACGTACATCCTGTCTATGACTCATAATATAGGAGGCATATTCAACTTAAGATTGTGATTTGTAAGTGTTAAATGAGTTGTGCATTTGCATTGGTAGGCTGATGAAATATGCAAAAATTATCGGCACTCCGTATTTACATCAAATCAGTAAATATACGATATGCATGTGGCTTTTGTACACATATTTATCACTTAACCATAATTGAGTAATATGTATTTTAATTTCAACTTTTCACCGTGAAGATTTAATTTAGTGTAAAATCGAGTGCAGACAAATATTTACCAAGGAAACATTTGTTAGCTTCATCACGTCTATAGTCGTCCACAGTCGATAAACATAACAATTAATAATGTGCTTCCAAATGTGTAAAAAAAACACGTCATAAAATAGGATTCACTTGAATCCCCATCGTCAACTAATTAAGCCTTGGTCAAGCTCAATTTGTACCCAATTAATTTGGTGACAACACTTACCCATCACTAATTATCGAGTCATTTCCTTCAAATCGGCAATACATTTATATCATGGTTCAAACCCAAATTGACCAAATTCAATCACACCCATGCATTAATCATCCAATCTCAGCTTACTGATTCCATTATACTACCCATTCAATGACTAATCCATAATATATAGTACTACCAATTACTAGTCAGTATTGATTAAATGTCCAAGGCCAAAGTGGGGCAAGAATAATGGGCTTGTAAATTGAATGATATCTGCCAACAAATTTAGTGCCCAAAATTACATGTTGTATACAGTCGAAATCAGGTGAGCCCGATTCGTGAGGTCGTAGCCTTTGAACACTGGTGGGGGGGGGGATAATACATGATACGATACCAAGAGTGCCACAAAAACATGGGACTGTTAGAAGCGGGATCAATGTCTTATCAGGTCCGGGGACTACATGATCGGATCAGTAGAAATAAGTTGTATAAGTTAGCAACTTGTATTGGTATCTTCATTTTACATAAGCAAATGAATGTTTATGTAAGTGTACTTTTGAATATAGAAGGAATAAATCAAAGTCCTTTTGTTTTTATCCTATATCTTGTCCAAACGTTAAGCCATTTTATTTTTCATTTGAGAGTTAACGAAACTCCAAATGCTTGTGCCATAATGAACACCAGACTTCCTCTTAAAGAGCACTGTAAACATAAGGACTCTCTCTTATGAAACCCCCATAGTAAAGGATAGATTCCGGAAGTACTTGTGCCCGGAATCCAAAGCTATCGGATGCAAAAATATTCCCGAAGCTTTATCAATCAAACGTAAAGAGGAAATTTTTGTGCAATACTTAATCAAAAAGTTCTTTTATTTATTAAAGTGCCCAAACTTAGTAAAATGTTTTGGCATAATAATAAAAAATAAAAGGAAAAAATGTATACATTATTCTTTGATGCCAGAACCCGAAGGGAGAGAAGGGTCCTCATTCTCCCTGGTTGAAGAAGGTTGTTTCGCTGCTGGATCAGGGCCTTCATCCTCTTTGGTCTCTCATTCAGTTCCCGAATACTTAAAACTAGAACTCGAGGAGTTAGTTACACCGGCCGAGCAGGAAGATTCTCACGAGTGGTTAATTCCAGTCCCCGGGCCAAGGAAATGTAGTCATCGACGGAAATACCTTATTTGGACTCCTCCAAAGTCTTCCTCTTCATATGGTACATGGCGTAGGTTTTCTCGGAGACAGGGGAGTCTTCTGGGTTTTGTAGTTTTTCTCGGAGTTTGCCGAGTTTGGCATGGAGCTCTTCATTTTCAGCCTTAATGGCTCAGAGTCTGGGATCATGCTCAACGTTGGTGGTTGAGTGAAGCTGATTTTCTCCATGACTCTCTTGAGCCTCTCCTCCATTTTGGCCCTCCTCTCCTCGGCAGTGTTGGCCTCCTCAATTTTGTAGCACAAGTTGGCCTTCGAGTTATTAACTTGTTCCTCGAAGGCAGACTCACACTCGACAGTGGTGGTTACAGCATCCTAAAGTTAGACCCACTAAGCCTTAGCCTCTCTAAGGTCTTCATGCAATTGGGAAGCTTCTTGGCTGTGGGCCATTTTATCTTGCTTGAATTGTTGTAACCGAGCCTCAAGCTCGTTCATCGGTGCAACTTTTTCCTCCAGCACCGGAAAGCGCTCGGCGAGCTAAATTATTTCAGTCAAAAGTATATCCCGCTGGGAAGTAAGTTCTTGTTAATCCAGAATCAACCATTGTAGACCCTCAGAAGTAAGGAGATTTGTTCAAAAAAGGGATACGATTAATACTATTACTTCAAAACGTAAATGGAGAGAAGTTAGAAAAAGGAAAGGTTGTTACTTGCGCTGAGCAGTGCATGCTGTTGTTTATTAGGCACTCCCCAGAAAGGGAGTCCATATTTTTCCAGTCCTTCGCCGAAGCCAGTGGCTTCACGTAATTAAGAGCTCCACCGGCTTGGAGAGAATATGGAACTATTTCAAAACTGCAATATTACCTCTTCGCCTCCCATGAGGATCTTGAGAAGGGGTCGAGTACATGTTTCCTAAGTTCCCGTGGTCAGAAGGCCGTAGAGGAGAAGTATTCCTTACTTGTTTGTCCAAACCGGTGGAAGAGAAGCAGTCGGTGGATAAAAAGTTGTTGGTGTGGACGGAGAAGAAACAGTTGTGGTAGAAGGAATGGTAGTTGTTGGTTTCTCAGAAGTTGATGGAAGAATGAGGTCGGGGACCGAGCTCCTTTGATCAGAGACGGAAACGGCGGTCGAAAAGAGAGAATCGTCATTCTCAACCAAGTTCATTTCCCCCAAGAGTGCCTGAACGTCTTCTGCTGGTGGGTTTTGGAGCTCCCCCAGCTAAGCATCTGGTTGAGCTGATGAAGATCTTTTTCTTTTTTGAAGGAAAGCCTTCTCACGACCCCAAACCTATAATAGGCCGCGATGGAGCCTAATGCCGCCATAAGGAAAGACCATACGTGAACCTCAAATTTAATTATTCCTTTTTTAACTTTTAAAAATACACGTTTCCTATAATACACCGAATCAAAGTAAAATCTCATGCAACAGTACATACTTCTTTTCCAAAAATATCAAGTGTGAACAATACATAAATCACGATGATAGTAATAATAAGTACAACTGTGCATAAATACTAGAAGTCCCAAAACCCGGTGCCACAAGTCCATGAGCAATATAGCAAATATAAAAAACTACAACAACTATTGTCCAAAGTAAAATAGACAAAAACAGTAAATAGTGTAGCAGGAGACTTCGGTGCTGCACATCAAAGCAAGCCAAGCAGCTCACCACTAAGTCTCTATGGTAGTGTGGCTACGTGCCCTTGTGACCACTGGTAATACATGCCCCAGTACATGCACGTTTAGTATAGAAGTGTAGCGTGAGTACATAAAACAACGCGTACCTAGTAAGCATCTAGTCTAACCTCGAAGAAATACTGACGAGGGGTTGACTTGACACTTAATATTGGTCAAATAATAATAAAATGCATGAAGTAGAGATGGAGTATGTACAATAAGTAGCAACGAAATAGACAAAACATTAATAGTAAATTTCAATCATGGATCTATATCAAATCACTAAAATATCATAACTGGCCTCGAAGGCGCTAACTCAATTGTTACCAAAATAAAATCCAATATCAAGTATTAGGCACAAGTTTGCCGAGGTAAACGACCCCATCTCATAGGGAAAGTGATACTCGGTACCACTGAGACGAATGACCCTATCCCATAGGAAAAGGTGATACTCAGTACGACCGAAGCAAATGGCCCTATCCCATAAGAATAGTGTTACCATACTTCCGAGGAAAATAGACCGATCCCATAAGAGTAATTTACAACACTGCCAAGGCGAATGGACTGATCCCATAAGAGTAGAGAAATTTCCTCGCTCGCGAAAGTACATCCGAGTCGAGAAGACACGGTTCCATAGTTCATCAAATATTTCACAATTTTCCAAAGTAAGACGCTAAATAAATATTTTTATTCTAACCTCAATCCCAGTCATAAATTAAGGAATCAAATACACGGGATAAATACAAATAGCACAATTAAGGCATGATGTGAATCTAAGTCGACCCAGACATAACATAAATATAACTATGTACGGACTCACGTCACCTCGTACGTACGCATATAACCCCCCCCCCCC
>ML257374.1:8109-39589 GCA_005239495.1 Nicotiana undulata
TATTATTTATCGCACGAGGGGACATGCCGTGCTTGATCGTTTATTATTTATCACACGAGGGGACATGCTGTGTTGATCGTTTATTACTTATTGCACAAGGGGACATGCCGTGCTGATTGTTTGTTATTTATCACACGAGGGGACATGTCGTGTTGATCGTTGATTATTTATTGCACGAGGGGACATTCTGTGTTGAGTGTTACTATTTATGCACGAGGGGACATTCCGTGCCGAGTGATTGTGAGATTATGCACGAGGGGACATGCCGTGCCTTTTGCTATTCATTATCTATCCTGAGACGTTAAATTCCTGCTTTTACTTTTTACACTTCAGTTATTACCCTGTTCTACTGTGCTAGCATTTTGTTGCCCCTTTTACCCCCAGCATGTTCTCCCCGCATCTGTCTTACTTGCTTATTTCCGTCGATATTTTCCTGTTATTATATAGAATTGCACAGGTACATATATTGTTGTCGGTCCTAGCCTCTTCACTACTTCGCCGAGGTTAGGCTCGGCACTTACTCAGTACATGGTGTCGGTTGTACTGATGCTACACATGCACTTCTTTATGTTGTGCAGATCACGCAGCCGGACCCAGTGGACATCGTTAGAGGGAGTATCCTTCAGTCCATACAGGCGACACCGAGGTAGTTCTGCAGGCGTTTGTGGATCTCGGCGACACCGAGGGAGTATCCTTCAGTCCATACAACTTCAATGTTGATGTTTCAAACATCGTGTCGGCCATAGGTAAAATGAAAGACACCAGATGGCCAAAACCCATACTGTCAGATCCATTACAAAGGAACCACAACCTGGTGTGTGAATTTCACGTCTCGCGCGGTCAGAGGACGGAAGATTGTAGATAGCTCGTAGAGGAAGTAACTCGACTACTCAACAAGGTCACCTCCGAGAATTCCTTAGTTACCGAACTAAAAATCAGTTTCGGGAAAGAGAAACGAACAGGAAAAATGAGACAGAAGAGCCACAACAGGTTATCCACATGATCATGGGAGGGATCGACACCCCACAGGAACCCGTCATCAGACGAACAAAAATATCCATCACCAGGGAGAAGCGAAATCGAGGTTACATACCCGAGGATGCCCTCACATTCAGCGACGAGGACCTCAAGACCCTGTCTCAGCCTCACAACGACGCACTGGTAATTTCTTTCCTTGTGAATATGTTTCAAATTAAACATGTACTTGTGGATCCAGGTAGCTCGTCCAACATAATCAGGTCGAGGGTGGTGGAGCAGCTCGGACAGCTCGACTAGATCGTTCCCGCCTCTCGAGTCCTCAATTGATTCAATATGGCGAGCGAGACAACAAAAGAGGAAATCATCCTCCCGGTCAACATGGTCGGCACAACCCAAAATACCAGGTTTCACGTCATCGACGCAGATATGAGGTATAATGCCTTGCTAGGGAGGCCGTGGATACACTACATGAGGGAAGTGCCATCAACCCTCCATCAAATGATGAAATTTCCGACAAAGGATGGAATAAAAATAGTATACGGGGAGCAACATGCAGCAAGAGAGATGTTCGCGGTGCACGATGTGACACCAGATCGACACCTTCCACATCGAAGGATCCAAGGTAAAAATCAAACAGTCAAGTGGAAACCACAAGCCACATCCTCGACTACGCTCTAAAAGACTCATAAAGGACTGTACCGCGTCCTCAAAACAAGTAGTTGAAGCGCATCGAGGCTCGAACGCCATCATCGCTAAGGTATAACTATCTCATTTTTAATTTTTCACACTAAACTGCATGCAGGTGTCCGATAAAAAGAAACGAAGCACCTTCCAGCTTGAAGACCTTAGGTTTTAAAGCATGCGTTGCAGTCTTTTCCTTCAATCGGATTTTATCCCAGAAAGGGTTTTACCGACAAGGTTTTTAACGAGAAAACATCTATATGCTACCTGAGTAGAACCTAGACAAGTATTCAAGGTCTCTCTCCAATAAATCTCGAATACTGGGGGGCATCCTCCCGGGAGGTCACCTCCTTGGAAAAACCAAAATAAGCCAGAGAGGGCTTCGATAGGAAAATGATGTATCGGGCCAAACGATCAAATGAGTCGTGTCCGCATAGATTAATCAAACCTATGACGGCGAGAGCTATGTATACTTGTACCAAGTAATCGAAGGAGTATAATTTTCCCCTAAAAGAAGTTTTTCGTTTTCACAAGAAATGGCTCTAGCGTCGAGTCAACAAAACCCGAACACTCAGGGACTAACACCAAAAAACCTTTGATGTCTCGGGGACTCTCATCGACTGCCACCCCATCGAGTTATCAAAGCTCGAGGCCATAAGATCCCAAGCGGGTGACCTCGGTCATGATCAAAACTGTAAGTCCTATGGGCATGATCAAAACTGCAAGTCCTGCGGGCATGATCGAAATTGTAAGACCTCAAGTAAGGCATGTCCAAATCATATGACCTTGCAAAAGGCACATTCTCGATTGAAAAGCAAGGCTATATATCCAAACTTGTAAGCCCCTAAAAAGGCATTCCCTCGATATAGACGCCGAGGATATCTCACTCGGGGACTGTAAGGCTCATGCCAAACACAATGACTACGATCATAAGGCTCCTAACAAACAAAATGACTCCAGTCATAAGGCTCCGGCCAAACTAACACGACTAGGGGACACCCGACTGTCTCCATAAAATAAAATCCTTCTAAGTTACTTCATAAAGAACTGGTTAAATTAGGCTACCCGCATAAGCAAAAAGAGCTTCGATCATATTCATGTCAACTCCAAACAACGAAAAGGCTTCGAAACAGTTCTGCCATAGGGCAAAACCTTCCGAGGTTCTCATTTATCATCACATAACGACTCATAATCAAGGTTCTTATCGGGCCGTCGAAGAGTCGGACGAACACAAAAAATTCAAAAAAGTCTATAGAGAGGGAAAATATAGCCATACTAAAGGTCGTATCGACCCAACACGTAAGAGCCTTGGTGCCAGCTTAAAGAGCCTTAGGGCTAACTCAAAAAACCTAAGGGTCGATGAGCTCGAGCCGTAACCCGACTCGAGGACTGAGCCCGAAAAGGTTAACTAAAATGCCCAAGGGCAAACGCATTGGAGCCTACGGGACAACATCAAAGAGCCTACAGGCCGATTCAAGGTCATACTGACCCATGCGTAACAGCTTAAACGCCCGCCTAACGAGCCTCAGGGCTAATTTGTAAACCTAAGGGTTTCACCTCGAAGTCCAAATCATTTGGCTAACCGTTGACAAACGCCAAAATTTGGAAGACAAGAAAGACCAACATAAGCAGATTGAAAAAATCGAAAGATTTTTCATATATCTGTATTACAACCATACATTCGCATATGCTCCCACACAGAGCCTTACACAAAGTAGAAAAAGAAATCCTAGTCTACTTTCCCCCGGGGACTGAGGCTCCATCTGCCTCTTCTTCATTATCCTCGGAATCAGACGCGAGGAATTTGGCGTCGTATTCATCCGCCCTGGCCAGCTCTATCTCTTTCTAAAGATCGAAGCCCCTAGCGTGGATCTCCTCGAGGGTTTCCATTTGGGATCTGAATCGGGCATAATCTCTTCTCTTGCTTTCATGATCAAAGGCTCCTCTCAGCTCATCCCGAGCATCGGCAACATCATTTAAGTAAATGACCACTTTCTTGTCAGCCTTTTCTCGAGCTTTTACAACTTCGGCCTGGGTATCGATAAATTCAGGTTTCATTTGCAAAAGTTCGACCTCGAGCCTTTCGTTCTTGCTCTCCAGCACCGAGCTGTCTTCACCAACATTCCAGAGGTGCACTTCGAGCGCATAAGATTTGGCCAAAGCATTCTTTTTAGTCACGACATGGGAGTCTATCTGAGCCCTTAGCTCATTGCACTCATGCTCGACCTGACCAACTTCGCCCCAAAGTCCTTCCAGGTCCTCTGTCTTCCTCTGCAGCCAAAACATCAGAATATTATTCTCTGAAGATAGGAGAAGAAGTATGCATATCATCGAAACAAAAGTTACATGTCCCTCGAGATGGCCTTCGTAGTCATGGCTTTGACTCACCTCGTACCGAAGGTGTATCAGCTCCTTTGCTCGTTTATTACAAAGGAGCCTGAGGGATTTCTCCCCATCCAAGGCTTTTCGCAACCTGGTTTCACAGCTGAGCAGCTCAGACTTGAGCTTTTCAAAAGCCTGTAAGAATTACGCTTCAGTTAAAAAGAGAAAGTGCGAAATTGAGATATCAAAGAGTCATCAAAACTCACAACAGAATAAAGACGTTAAGCCTCTTCAAAGGTCAAGCATGAGTCTACTGGCATGGCTCCATCGTCCCCAGTCGAGCCACACTTGGCAGGAAAATGATCGGTGGAGACCCTAATCGGTTTTGGCGACCTTTGGTCCCAAACGTCCCTCGAAGTACCTTCAACGGGAGAAGAAGATATGGGTAAAAGGTCCTCACCCCTCGAAGTGCCTTTGACGAGGGAGGAAGCTGCTGGTGAAGGACCCTCTCTAGGAACCTTCCCCTCAGAGGTTACGGGCGCAATGGGTCCGGCAACCACGGAAGGATCCTCGGTTCGAACCACCGGTGCAGAACCATCCTCCTCAAGAGTATTGATGTCCATGGAATGGCCAATGTATATGAGGTTCTCTTCAGCGACGACATCGTCTTTTTGCCTCCGAAAAAGCTCCGCCTCGAGGAGGATGTCTTCATCCACCGAGGATCTTCTCCGTTTATTATCTTATGTCTGCCCCGAAGTCGACGGCTCTCTCCTCTCCTCAAGGGGGAATGACCTCACCTCGGAAAATCTACTGATACCTGTGGTGAAGAAGTTAATACATATAAAAGAAAGTACCTTTCATGAAAGTATAACAAACAACACGTACCGTGGTGTTTTACTTCCCATATGCCCTTCGACAGATCGCGCCACTTGCGTCGTCATATGATGAGGAAGCTGCCAGCTTCTGACTCCAATCCGCAAGACGGAGGATCTACTCCGGCATCCACGGAACCGTTGAGAGGGAGAAAAAGAAACATCCTTATTAACCAACAAAAGCAAAGGCACCCTGGATTTCTGTCTTCATCATCACTAGCAATGAAAGGTCTAGTGGATCGACGTCGTAATGCTATCAGTCCTCGATAATGCAGAGGCCGGTACAACCTAATAAGGTGACTAAGGTTGAGCTCAAGCTTTGCCTTTTTGGTGAAAGACCTCATCATCATCACTATCCGCCAAAAGGACAGATGAACCTTAGCCAGAGTAACCCGATATCTGCTGCAGAGTTCAGGTACGAGGTGATCTAGGGGGCCCAGTGTAAATGGATATGTATATACACTCAGGAACCCCTCTACGTGGGTCATAATATTCTCCTCTCGAGAAGGTATTTGAAGCATCACGTTAGGCCCCCATACACAGTCTCTCTTCACGGCCTCGAGGTGCTGCTCTTCTATCGAGCGGATAAACCTCGAAGCATGTTCTTGGTGGCCCAGGGCGTCAAAACATTTTTCCAGCGCAAAGTCTTTCTTCAAAGAAAAACAGTCTAATGTCAGCTCGCCATACGCCAGTCGTGTGCCACCGATCGGGCAAAAAGCAGAGGCTGAGCTTCCCCCTCTTTGGTGAGCAGGTTTGGGGGTAGCAGCCATGACTACTTCGGTGTAAGAGCGAGGAGATGAAACTCAAAGAGGAACCTCAGACTAAAGTGGTAGAAGAATTGATGAATAGAAAAGACTTTATGAGAAAGATAGCTGCTCAAGGAGGCAAAGTCTTCAAATGGGGGAGGATACTGCATATATAGAGCGAACAACGGCTACCCGCCTGCTTTAAAGGCCAATTAATGATGAACATGTCATCAAAACCTCATTGGGAAGTGTAACAGTGGGACTACCTCGATCACTTCACAGGTCATGTCGTATAAATGACACTGTCCAAACGCTCGAGATCCCCTTATAAATCTAACCTCGAGATGGTACCCGATCTCGGGGATTCCTGTCGTCGTAATAGGCTCTAAGGAGTCATCAAAGTATTTAACCTCGAGATGGTACCCGATCTCGAGGGTTTCCGTTATCATGAAGGTCTCTGAGGAGCTTCCCATGTCACTCTAACCTTGAGATTGTTACCGATCTCAAGGATCTCTATTGCTATAACTATGGGCTCTTAGGGGCCATAGATATCGATCTAGCCTCGAGATGGTTCCCGATATCGAGGATCCCCATCATTACCTAGACGATTTTCTAAAGGAAGTATTACTCCAGCCTCGAGATGGTAGCCGATCTCGACGATCTCTGCTACTACAAGTATAAGCTCTGAAGAGAGCTGTCGAAGAACCACATATCGATCTAGCCCGAGATGGTACCCGATCTCGAGGGCCTTATTATTCTCTGAATGGGCCCCAAAAGGCCGACCATCGACCGCATACTATTAATGATTTTGGGAATCATACAAAAAGCAACCCTTCAGTCACTTCAACCGCTTATCTCATAATGTTAATGTTAGGGCCCAGGCATCGAGAATCAGCTTGTCAGAAATTATTAAGAACAATCTACGAGTCGGGTTCGAGTAAACACTCACCCGACTGCTAAGCCCAAGGCTACCCGAGTTCGAGCAAGTTCTCACTCGAAGACTATTTATAAAGCCTCAAGGCTATCTCTATTACGAGTTCGAGCGAACGCTAACTAGACTATTTAAGCCCAAGAGCTACCCGAGTTCGAGCAAGTTCTCACTCGAAGACTATTTATAAAGCCTCAAGGCTATCTCTATTACGAGTTCGAGCGAACGCTAACTCGACTATTTAAGCCCAAGAGCTACCCGAGTTCGAGAAAATTCTCACTCGAGGGCAGTCAACGGGCTATCTTTATTTCAAGAGTCGAGACCTAGCTCTCACCCAACTCGGACTCAGAAGTCCCGGTGACCTAAGTTCGTATTAAATCAATCCAAGCTTAGTCCAATGGGTAACAAAAGACTTTAAGAAGCGTAATATTAATCAACCAGAACCCTAAGGGTTTCTCATGTTACGGGTCCAATATTCAGACTAATCATTAGAGTCATACACCGGGATTTTTCACAAACGAGGGAAGAATGAAGTTCAACACAAATAGAAGGAAAAATGAAGAAATTCTTATATTAATAGGAGATGTTTACAAAGCCCACGAGGGGCCCTTACACAGAAACAAAGAAGCAAAAAATAGCAGCCAAAGGCCTAATCTACTTTCGGGGGTGTATCAACAAGAGCAATATCTTCGAGAACCTCTCCCTCGGGGACTCCATTTCGATCTTTAAATCGGCGTCTTCGAGGAACTCCTCCTAAACAACAATAAATGAATAAAATGCTATAGCCTATCAAATAGAAAAAGCTTCTAACAAGCGAAGAAAATTATGGCCTGGTTTAAAGCCTAGCGAGTATAGATCTCGTCAGCACTACTATTGTGAAGCCACTTCTTGAGACATTGTACCGGTGTGGGATGAAAAAGTTAGTAGATAGTGCCACCCCACTCCATGAAAAGCAAAAGGAATGAGGCGCCACACCGGGTTGGAGTTAAGAGAGATGAACGGCGGTGTAAGGACTGCATATCTTCTGATACGGAAAATATTTGGTGCCCTTCTCTCATTAGTTCGGGCAAACAACAACAACAACAACTCAGTATAACCCCACTCAGTGGGGAAAAACTTAAAAAAAAGCCATGGCATAACTGACAAGGTTGCTGCCGTATGACCTTATGGCCATAGGTTTAAACCATAAAAATGGGAGTTTGGAGAAGGATATAGAGAAGCGAAAGGACTAAAGGCTGTTGGAGAAAGAATGAGTGAAGTTTTGGTTCAAACAATCCCCCATCTATAGGGAGACGATAAGGTAACCGGCGACGCAATCCATGCTTTTTGGGAAATGGATTGACGGCACAATCAATGCTTTTGGGAAACGGTTCAACGGCGCAGTCAATGCTTTTGGGAAACAGATTGACGGTGCAATCAATGCTTTTGAAAAAATGGACCGGCGGTATATTCAATGCTTCTAAGGAGACGAACCGATGGGATGTTTCAATCACTTCAAAAGCTCATGACACGAGCATGAAATTATCACGAGAGGCTCAAGGAAATCGAGTTCAAAGTCATTTCATATCATTCTATTCTAAGAAACGCGGGGACTATCTGTATACGGCTAAAATCGGAGAAACCGATTTTGTGATTATTATGGCTTTCTATTATCTATCCTCAGAAGTCTCGAGGTAAGGTTCAAGGACCAGACCCCGAGGGTCGCCTATGCTCGACCCTGGGGCGGCATAAATCGGCAGTGGTCGTGAAAGAGCGGGAAACTCCTGTAGGGCATGTGGCTTAAAGTTGACCAGGTCTGTAAAAGTAGTACAAGTTCATACCGTGAGTTTAAATAGTTGTACCAGCTGTATATCTTTGTAATAAATGCTTCTGTATTATGTTGGGATTCCCCATCCTATATAAAGGAGACCCTTATCATTTTTTTGCACACATGATATTCAATACAAGAAACAAGAACACTCTCTGCTCTCTACTCAAACATCCTCTATTGTCTCTCTATTGATTTATTACTTACCTTTATTGTATTTCATTGATTTTTCTTCATATATTACTCACTATTAATCATAAATAGCCTCCTTCTAGGCCCACAAAATTGTTATTGCTTCATCGAGCATTCTCCATTAACCCCGGGCCTCGACCTCGAGGACTTATCTCGGCCAACTCGGAACCCCCGATTCTAGGCAATCTAGTTTGCCTATTCCGATTTTATTTCTCTCTTATCTTATTTCTTTAATTCACATTTAGCATCTACCGCTTAACAACTAGCATTAAAATAAATCACATATTTTTAGAACCACATAATCAAATTTAATTGTCATTACCATTTTCAAGGTAAACAATCTAGAATATTTTTGAGAGTATCTCGATTAAACTTTTTCAGACTTCTCTTTAACATCTTAAGCTTCTTGACAATCTGAAGCATCTTACACCCATCTATTTGTTGGTTCCATACTTCATGCACTTTGGCGAAGAATTGTGGATGTTGTGTCCATGTGTTGCAAAACATAAATGGCTTTCTCCGTAGAAAAGGAGCATTAGTTGGCTTGACATTGATGGGATATTGATTACTAGTTCCTTCAGGCAGAACAGTAGCATTATAAGCAGGCATATGATCCATCCAATCCCTGTTAACAAACACCTTGTCAATCTTGGAAAAAATTCGTTGATCACCATGTATATCATTCCATGTGTATCTTCTATCCTGTTGTGGTAGTTCAATCCATTAACACGTATTCTCAGTCACAAAAATCCACCACTTCTCCCATAGTAATTGGATTCTCACCAATTCTATCATCCATATGCAACACTGAATTGAAATTTTCAAATATAAACAAAGTTAGTTGACATCCTTGGTGTACACTAGTCATATAGTTCCATAAATCCTTCCTCTCCTCTTTATTATTAAATGCATACACCATAGTAAGCAGGAATACACTCTGCCATATAGTGGAAATCGCTTGACAAATGATTGCTTGAGCAATCATGATTTGAACAGTAATTTGAAAGTATTCTGGTTTCCTGTGAGCCTGATCCTCCCATTCTAATGTTTCTCTACATTGGTGATATATTCCAAACCACTAAATATATTATTTTCCACATGCTCTATTTTTTTTGGATTTTACCTTTGTTTCCAACAGCTCTACCAACCATGTTTCTTGTCTATTGAAAAGGAATCTCATCTCCCTTTGCTTATTGGGACCATTAAGGCCTCTAACATTCCAAAAAAGCAAGTTATCCATTCTCATAACTGGGAATAGTTGTACCTCCTTCCTTCCTCATTCCACCCATTAACACCAACTTGCTTATTTCCAGTTGTTCTGAAGCCTTGAATGTGTTAGAGTTGCTCACTTGCTGGTCATTTTTTTATTGGTGTTTACTAGGATGTAGAGGTGTGATCCACCCCTCAGTGGATCTCACTTTCTTCCCTTCATCATTATTTTTGGTACTAATGATATGTTTCTATGTTTTCTTTTGCTTCCCTCTTTCATGTACCGTTAGCCACCTATGTCATGTGATTGTTCTTTGTGCCTGTCTATCTATGTCATTCAGTTTCCTCCTCACCTGCACTTTCTACCAAGGCTACTGGTGATGCATATTATTTCTTCGTTCGATATTCATCCTCAGCATGCCCATAGTTGTTGCAAAACGTGCAAAGTGTAGGCTTCCAGTCATATAAGATTTTGTGCTTAACTAATGCTCCTTTTTCATTTAAAAATCGTGTCTTATCTAGTAGTGTAGTATAAATTTCAACCTCAATGATCAATCTAGAAAAATGTAGACCAGTTCCCCTTTTAGTATGTTTGTCCACCATTAGAGATTTTCCAATCAAACTCCCTATCTTACTCAAATCCTTAGGGCTCCAGTATTTAAAATCTAGTTCCGACTCACCCAAATAGGAACAATGTATCCTCCCTCGTAAACTCTATATATTCATTCCATGCCTTGACTATAAATGGCTTGTTATCAAAATGAATGATCCCTCCTTGAATGACTTCATTCTTCCTTTCTTACGAATCAAATCTCACAAGGACTACTCCATTTTTTAGCATAGAAATTTTGTTGATTACATGTTTCCCCCATAATAACTGGATATAACCATCCAAAACACTAGATGGAGGATAAGCCCCAATAACGTAGCACACCACTGCATTCCTCGAGTATTCAAATTCAGTTGTTATATCGTCTAATTCAATTTCACATACAGCCGCCTCATGATGCACTTTTGGAGAGACGTACTCAAGCATGAAAACCACATTAGTGATCTGGCCAATATCAAAGTTGTCCCAGACTTACGGTTTTTTGATTATTCTTACATTGCTTCAACCTCATCTACTTATGACAGTGATGATCTTAATATTGCGGGTTTATTTGGTTATATTTTGGGTGGTTATGTAATGACCCGGCCGATCATTTTGAGAGTTATAGCCATGGTTCCCTGTTTACTGCTTCCCCCATATCTTTTGCTGCTTATGTGACTTGCCAGGAGGTGTTGGTTGTGGTTTCAGAGTGTTTTGGGACACTTAGTCCCTAAACGGAAGCTTAAGTCTTAGGATTTTGACCGTAGCCGGAATGAAGTTTTTTCAGTTCAGTTAACTCAGTTGGGTGATTTTGGACTTAGGGGCATTTCTAGATTATGTTTTGGAGGTCTGTAGCTTATTTAGGCTTGAAATGGTGAAAGTAGAATCTTTGGAGATTTTGACCGGTAATGGGCTTTTGATATCATGGTAAGATTCCGATTCCAGAAGTTTGAGTAGGTCCGTAAGTTTGAATATGATTTGTGTGCCAAACTTGAGATCACTCATACGTGGTTTGATAGGTTTCAGTATCGGTTTTAGAAATTTGAATTTTCAAGTTCATTAAGTTTGAATCGGAGGGTGATTCATATTTTTAGCGTTATTTGATGTGATTCAAGGGCTCGACTAAGTTCGTATGGTGTTTTAGGACTTATTTGTATTTTTGGTTGGGGTCCCGAGGGCTCAGGTGTGTTTCGGATTCTTAACGGATTGAATTTGGACTTAGGCAATGGTTGAAGATTTTCTGTTTCTGGTGTTTCACACCTGCGGAGGGGAGACCGCAGTTGCGGAGTCGCACGTGTGGATGGTAGTTCGCAGATGTGGCCCTGCTGTGGGTATCCAGTGGTTTCACGTGCGACAAAGCGACCACAGAAGCGGATCCGCTCCTGCGGAGAAGTGATCGCAGAAGCGAAGGCCGAGCTAGGGAGGTTATCGCAGAAGCGGACAAGTGTTCGTAGGTGCGCACATGCAGGTGCTACCACCTGACCGCATAAGTAGAACTCTTTACATTAAGTAGAATCCGCACCTGCGATAGAATTTCCGTAGGTGCGGCGTTGCCGATACGATAGTAGGTCCGCAGATGCAAAATCGCTGGACTGAAAAGATCAAGTTTAAGGGTTTGATTCCCATTTTCGATTTTGGGACTTGAGAGCTCGGTGTAAGGAGATATTTTGAGGATTCTACAAGGAAGTTTTTGGGGTAAGGGATTCTAACCCGGATTGGACTATATTTCATGAATCTATTACTATTTTCATCATATAATTAGGGATTTGAGTTGAAAGTTTTTGGGGAAATGGTAGAAACTTCCTAGACTAAACTTTTGAGTTTTGAAAGGCGATTTGAGGTCAGATTCGAGTGATTCTTGTATGAATGGACTCATGAGTGAATGAGTGTTCATATTGTGACTTTTACCCGATTACGAGTGTCGCGCCCCCTTTTTCCGAACTCTTTTCGGGGTCTTTCAAGGGTTTTTGACATTATTGGGACAATTCGTTTCCTTTTGGGAAAGTGGCATGCAAGATTGGAAGAGTCGCCACCTAACGAGTTAAGGTGTGTTAGGGCACCTACTTTTATTTAAGGACAAGAGTTGGTAACCAGAGATAGGGTAAGGGCTTGAAGTTATTCTAAGGGGGGGGGGGGTGTTAGGCACCCCTCAGAATCAACAATTGTGGTTCCCGTCCAAACAACTTTTGTGAATTTGTACAGATAGCAAATAGGCAATTAATGTTTAAGAAAACTAGATAGTTTTGAAAGGTTCGCAGTCTAAGCACACATGTGTTACTGAGTTTGAAAATATTTAATAACCAAGTAGGAGTTTGAGAGAGTTATAATCTAAACATGCATATGGGGAATAAGGGATGTCCTAGGTTATTTTTCATATGGATCACATCAATGCAATACTCGGTATGTCACTCCTAAAAGAGGGGCTACACATGGTATTAGCGCATCGGTCATCATATGCATATCTACCCCTCCCACCCCGTAAAAGTGATTAAACGAGTGTTTGGTCAGCGACCTCTATTGTGTGCTGTTACCCGTCCCTTCTTATAGTCTTGGAGGAGTTTAGGACTTCTATCCTATGAGGGAGGTTCTAGGCAGACCCCTGGGTTCAAAGGCAAAATACTAAGGCGACGGATAAAACAAATAGGACTGCAATTAGAGGGAGCATAGAAAAGTAGGTGAAAGGCTCAAGTATACCTCCACAAATAAGGCAAATAGGCAACACGACTACAACACAGTTAAGGTCAATATTTAGCTTCAGAATCCTAAGGCATGACATCTAGGTGATTTCAGAATATAAACAGATAGCAGATTTGTTGTATGGCTCAGAAAGGTCCTAAGCAGTTTGCCTACTGATTTTTTAACATGTTACGCATTTATGCAGTAAACACAAAGGACATTTCTTTCAGTTTTATGAAGGTTGATTACCTAAGGCTTGCCTAGGCGTGAGACAGTATACCAGGATTACCTTAAAGAAATGACTGTTTGGATTTACCTAAAACATGTTGTCTAAATGTTCAGAGGTCAGAAGTTACTACCAGTTGGTTGCGAGAATTAAGTGAAATTCTTTTGTTCCTTTTCATGCATCAATGGTTAGACTAGGTGTATTATAGTGCAGTCCTAAGAACATGATATCTAATGCACAGATATGCAGATTGATGTGTATGCAGAACCTAAGCATGGTCTCTAAATGCATAAGTGTACATCGTTTAAACATGCTTTCAGAGAGATTTGAAGACGGCCATGTTTATTAGTGTTGTTTTATCCTAAAACAGGATCTCTAAGTGTACAATATTCCAATGTTAAAACACGGTCTCAGGAGATGCAAAACAACACGTTCATTAATGTTGTTTAGCCTAAAACAGGATCTCTAGGTGTATATGGCAGCTTAGGGCATGATTTGCAGAAAATGCCCTTTTTATCAGGATTCTTCTAAATGACAAAAAGATGAACATGCTGGGAAAAAAAATAAGCATAAGTCCTATGAGACATGATCTCTAATGCATGCATGAATCCTGAGCATGGTTTCTTTTGTGCAAATAGGAATATAAATCTAATCATGTTTTCTACCCTTTTAATAGCTAAAACATGCATAATTTTCCTTCCCCTTTTTACTATCCATCCCCAGAGTTGTTTACAATGATTATTACAAACCATTTGCATAAATTACATAATTGAAATAAGAAAAGAAGAAGTTATACTATAAGGAGCCTACTGATATGCCCAAATCTCCAAAGTTTTCTCAATTCCATAATTGTTCACATCCTTTCACATGATCCAGGTGTGTCATAGTTCCCTAAGGATCTCAAGGAATCCCGGGCAGTGCTCACACCCAGATTCATAACCAAACTGAGTAAGTGCAGTGTGGAAGGGCCAGCTCTAATGTGTCAGAGTTCAGAGGGATCTCATAAGGATCCCAAAGCAGTCACACATTGGGTCATGACAGGTTATTAGATTTTTGGTGAGTAGTTTGGTGATAATTTTGTTAGAAAACTCTCATTTGTGTTTTGTTTATGTGCATGCAAGTGCTAAGTATAGATATGAGAAGAAAAAGGTGCAAAGGTCCAAAAATATACAAAATATAGTAAAGGAGAGCTTTTGATGATTGAATACGATGTTTATGAAGTCAAATGGTGACAACGAATGAAGATTCAAGCAATGGATAGTAGGAATTAGAGGTTGGAGCTAAAGTTTCTCTCTAAAAACACATGATCCAAATTCAACAGATGATTTCTCCAGATCTACAAGTACTTTTATCATTATTCTTATGAAGAAATGTATATCTTTGAGTTTAAGTTTCAGCAGTCCAAACGGCTCGCCGTTTCGACTCTCCTACACAAAGTTATGGTATTTTTGCTGGACATTTCCATAGATGCGCGCCCATATGCGCACGGCCGCGCACGTACGCCTCCGGAAAATATTATTCAGGCTTATTTTTGTAAATTATGGCCAATTCCCTTGACCTATATGAAGCCTAAGCTCGTCCCAAGCTCCGCATCACGTATTTTTGAAGCAAGTTTTGGAAAGAAGAAGGAAGGAACAACATAGACTTTCTACTTTATTTGAATCATTCAATACGAAAGTCTGTTTGAATTCGTGGGTTGTTATGTTTTTTTGTTCTCTTAATAGTCTTGTGATGAACAATTTCTCTATTATGGAGTAATCTTTCTTAGGATTATTGACAGATATTGTGACTTGATTATTGCTTGTGGGTTGTTAGTTGCTTGAATTTGTTGAATGGGTTTCTAATTGAATTGCAAGTTTAATTGTGGTTTTACTTTAATTGAAAGAAAAGTGTTACTGCAATTCACATTATGTTATCTTATTTGGGTTAATTTCACGACTCTCATAGGTAATCGAAAGAGCTTATAGAGTTATCAATTGACCCAATTTAGAGGAATAGTCTAGAGACGTTTTTCGCAAGATCATTCATTCAATGTATTCCTGTATACGTTCACAGCACGTATCATTAGGTATTTTAGCGAACTGTAATTCATTCGGAAGAAGAATTTGAATTCTTAAGATAGCCTGATCATCTGTTGAAATCGGAAGAGTCAATAGAACTTAAGAATGAACTGAACATAGAGTTATGCCCCATATAATAGTTGAACACATATCTTGTCAAGCCCTTATTTCTCTCAGTGATATTCAATCGTTGCTACTTAGCTGCCCAATTTTTATTATTTACTCATAATTGATAATCTTAGTTTTTATCGGTAGTTAGTTCATAACACAAAATTCAAAGGTTATTTTCCTGAATAGTATTAAGCTGAAGATTTATTTGAACATTATTAAAACTAATCACTGTGAAGACGATTAAATTACTATACAATCTTTGATAGCGAGCCTAAGTTTTATACAACGGTGTCGCGCTCGTCAGACAGCTTAGGGCTACTGCTTCTACCTTGGACAATCTTCGTCCATGACTGTGTTGGAGGTGTTACTGTTCGATTGAATTCCTGCTCAGTTCCAATTACCTCTGTTTCCAGCTACAACTTACTACTTCCTGCTCCACTCAATTGTACAATTATATCTTCTGTTGTTGAATTGGACCTCTCGAAGCTAATTCCTGAACTAGCAGAGCCTTCTGGGATGGTACACACTCTTTTTCCCCACGGTTGGCGCACATTAGCTTAACATGCGCCGAGATTGAAATCGTGCGCTAACAAAACTTTGCCATTAACGACAATTTAATATGAAATGGGTAGATACACTATATGTCAAAGGTTGGAGCATCTTCCTAATTAATGATGAGAGAATCTTAGTATAAGAGAGGGTAAGATTGCCCAATTTCAGATAATACATAAACTAATTTCGACAATTTTCCTTACTTTAAAAGTGACTTGTCGTTCAGCAGACAAATTCATGTTAGGGTGGAAATTAAGAGGAAAAAGAAATCCAAAGATAATCCAACTGGCTATATAACCCCCCCCCCCCCCCCCCCCCCCCCNCACCTGGCTTTCAACCCCCCCCCCCCCCCCCTCCCCACCACAAAAAATAAAGTCCAACAACAACGCACACAGACGACAAAAAAAGTTTCATAGAAAGCTTTATTTTTGTTTTATTTCTTGTCCAAAAGATCGATGTCAAGATTTACATATGCAGGGACTTGAGTCATTTTCATGCACTTTGATAGAGCAATAATCAAACAAAACGGAAATACGAGGCTCACACCAGAAACTACAATTTAGTTGCTTTCACAACGAACAGTTGATAAGAAATTACATTCTTTAAATATTCTAAACAACGTGTCAATCCCAATCTTAGCCATGTATAGAGTCTGAATTGCCATAAACACTTCTAGCCAAGACAAACTACGAGATACCATCTAGAGTTGTTCTTGCTTTAATTATCACAACCAATTTTGTCCTTTCCTCGATAAGAAATACATATAGTCTGAATGTCTGATTGTATTATCGAAATAAAATGTCGGAAGAAGAGACAAAAATGTGTAGAAGATAATAAAGGTATCCATGTCACGTGTGATAACTAATCACACCAGAAGCCAAAAATATTTCCAAAAATATTTAAAATTGAAAGAATTAAAAAAAATTCTCGACAAAAGGTGTTCTACATATATTATATACATATTAAATTAGTATTTTATTTATATATATAATATAATTTTTCGCAATATTTCAATGAAGAGTGGTCAGTCAGTTGACCACCCTTTGAAAAGGGTGGCTTCGCCTAATCACACTCGCCTGTATATGTGTGTTAGACATCCTGGCACGTCACGATTAGGGAATGGGATCTATGCTTAGGGGAAGTTTAACTTGTAGTAATTGATTCCCAATATTTTATTGGCCCACTTATGATAAAGTTTTCATTAGATACGTGAAATCAATAGCGGCTAAGTTAGAATTTAAAGTTTACTGATTGAAGATTTTATTTTCAGTTATTGAATTTTAAATTATTAATAATTATATATATATATTTAATACATTTTTTAAGACAAAAAAAAACTGAAGAAAAACTATTGAATTGGACCGAACAGTAAACTTCACTCTAGCTCCCTCTAGGCATCAACATGAGTGATCTAATATTTTTGCAATGATTAATGTAGAAAGGATTTAAACCGTATATGTTGATCATAGAATAATTTATATTCTATATATATATATATATATATATATATATTTATTTATTTACATATTATTAATTACACTCGTTATAGACAACACTCTGTAATTCTTTTTAAAATTATCAGTAGTGTAAAGGTGAGTTACAACTTTCCAACTTGGAAGTCCTATGGAATTTACACAAATTACATGGCGTCTAATAGATAGGACAGATAGTTAGAAGGATGAAGGAAGAGTTAATTTTCTGGTTACTGTATGTTAGATGGAGTATATGACGAAAAAATAAAACTGATTGTGGCTCTATACATAGAATAATAGACTCATAAAACAACAAAAAGGAAAAGGCCGTCCGTGGGACCGTAGGCCTCTAGCTACTATAGATACTACAAGACAGATATCCGAACTTTAAAAATTTATATTTTAGTTAATGAGTGATCGTTTTTTTGTCCTTTTAGTATGTGATTTAAGGGATTAATTAAATAGTTCAGCGATCGAGAAGAAAGGCCGTTTGAAACTTTAACTTGTTGACTCATCCTTTTGTATACCGGATAATTGCATTTTTTTTTGGCTACTCTAGGAATTAAATATATATATATATATATATATATATATATATATATATGAAATTACAAAGAGGGGGAAGAATTGCTTATTTTAAAAAGTGTTATTCGTAATTGACTAGTTTACCACTTAGTCGACTAGAAATAAGAGCGAGATAATAATAAATGCAGAATTAAAGTGCAGAAATTAAAGAACCAGCGTTTTATAGTGGTTCAGATTCAATGTGAATCCTAGTCCAGTCCCCTTGGGTTCCAAGGGAGTTCTCTTTCAGTGATCGATGTTTCTTGAGTACAGAAGGAATGATGTAGTTTTACATCAACTTCTTAGTGTCTATATCTCTTTTCTTTTCTTGATACAATGCCTCAACATTGATTATCTCTCTTTCTTCTCTCACTAGTTACACAGCAGATCTAAAAGAACTACAATGCTTGTTTGGAGTAGAACAAAAAGAGGGTAGATGGTTTGATCAAAGTATATTTCTTCAAACCCAGAACGAACGTATATATACTTTCTGTGAGGCCTTCAAGAGTCTTGATTGCAAGCCCAAGAAATTTGATCCTTGAAAGGAATCACAGATTGATTCTTTCCAAGAATAAAGTTAATTCCCGTTAATCTTCCTTGATGTGAGGATTTTGACGAGCCTTCCATCTCCGAGTCTTGATATCCGCTGGATTCGCTGATTCTCTGTTATTATGTTTCCCTTGAATCTGGGACCTTCCTGTAATAGCTTCTGATTGATTATTCTTGACTGATCTTCAGCGCGTATTCCCTTTATATCGCAGATTCCTTTTCCTTGATAGATTCTATCAATCTCTGATTGATTTCTTCCGTCAAGCAATCTCTGATCTTCCTTTTGCGTTGTACTTCTTCCGTTAATCTATGATCCTTCTTTTGCACTTTTGATCCTGACTGATTTCCTTGATCTATTCCAGTTCCTTAGTGTATTTCTTGAGTCCCTATACCAAAAGTGATTATATTATTTTTTATCATTAAAACTAAAAATTAATAATCTCCCATTTTTTTATGATAACAAAAATAATATATATATATATATATATATATATATATATATATATAAACACTAGTTAACTTTCCTATAGTTGACTCTCCCTCAATAAGTGTTGGCATACTTCTTTTAGTCGACTCCACTCCTGTAACCACGTGCTTTTTTGTACTTGCAGAATTATACTTTCTCCCCCTTTTTGGCATCAGCAAAGAGGGGATAACGCATACTAAAAAAGGCAACGTAATTATAACCACAGGCTAGTTAAGTACTATAGATACTAAAATTTCCATGATCAGCATGTAGAGTCATAGTAAAATAGGAAAAGGAAAATAAAAAGCATCCAGTCGACTGGTTATCCATCCCAAACAACAAAACTCAAATAAAAAAAAATAAAAAAATTGTTTGAGATTTTCTATAACGACCCGGCCGATCGTTTTAAGAGTTATAGCCCTCATCCCCTATAAACTGCTTCCCCTGTATCTATTTTTGCTATTCTAACTTGCCGGGAGGTTTCGTTTTGGTTTTTGGAGTGTTTGAGACACTTAATCCCTAAATGGAAGTTTAAGCTGGATTTGGACCGTAGTTGGAACTGTATGAAGACGACTCCGAAATGGAATTCCGTCGATTCTATTAGCTCCGTTAGGTGAGTTTGGACTTAGGGGCATGTCCTGATTGTGTTTTAAAGGTTTGTAGCTCATTTAGGCTTGAAATGGAGAAAGTCGAAGTTTTGGAGATTTTGACCGGTAGTGGAATTTTTAGTATCAGGGTCGGATTCCAATTTCGGATGTTTGAGTAGGTCCGTAGGGTTAAATATGACTTGTGTGCGAAATATGGGGTCAATCGGACATGGTTTGATAGGTTTAAGCATCAGTTGTGGAAATTTGACGTTTTAAGTTCTTTACATGTGAATTGGAGGAAGATTTGTGATTTTAGCAATGTTTGATGTGGTTTGAGGGCTCGACTAAGTTCGTATGGTATTTTAGGACTTTTTGGTATGTTTGGTTGAGGGTCCGGGGGCCTCGGGTTGATTTTGGATGGTTAATGGACCTTTAGACCTTAAGAAAAGATAACAGATTTCTGGTGTTTTGTTTTTTGCAGACATTTCTTCATCGCGTTCACGAGAGAAGTCTCGCGATCACGTAGGACATCTGGGAGGCCAAATCAAGTTTTTTATTCGTGTTAGTGTAGGGGAGCCAGTGTTCGCGAAGGTATGTTCAATGGAACGCGTTCGCGTAGAGGAAGGGATGCAGTTGGGGACCCAAGCCATTTGGTCTACATGTTCGCGTAGTGGGTATCACGTTTGCGAAGGACCAGGAAGTGAAAGGTACGCGTTCCCGAGAGGTCCCTCGCGTTTGCAAAAGAGGAAATTTGGTCAGTGGAATTTTGTTATACGCGAACGCGAGAGAATTGGCCACGTTCGCGAAGAAGAGAACACTTGGGCAGATTTAAAAGTTCAAAATCGAGGGTTTATGTCATTTTTCACCATTTGGACTTAAGAGCTCGGAATTAGGCGATTTTTGGAATGATTTTCACATGGGTGTTTGGGGTAAGTGATTCTTTCCTAGTTTTGGTTAATTCCCATGATTATATCTTTAATTTCATCATTAAATTAGTGATTTGGGTGGAAAATTGCGGAAAATTTGAGAAAAGTTCTTAGGCTGAATTTTGGGATTTTAATATTGAATTCGAGTAATTTAGGTACGAATGAACTTATGAGTGAATGGGTGTTCATATTTTGTGACTTTTACCCGATTCCGAGACAGGGGCCCGGGAGGCTATTTAAGGTGATTTTCCAATTTCTTGCTTTAGCTTTGATTTCATTAGCTAGACTAGTTCCTTGTAGTTATATTTATGATATGTAATTGATTTTGGATAGATTTGGGCCATTCGGAGTTGGATATTCGTGGAAAGAGCATTGTTACGGATTGATTGAGCTTGGTTCGAGGTAAGTGGCTTGCCTAATCTTGTGTGGGGGAAACTCCCCTCAGAATTTGGCATTGTTTTGATATGTGAGCGACGTGTACTTGAGGTGACGAATATGCACACAGGCTAGTTTTTGTAAAAATCCGATTTCTGATAAGTAATAACCCGTTTCCTTCTTATTTGAGGCATATCGGCATGTGTAGTATCCTGTTAGATTACAATAGCATGTCTACTTGCCTTAATTATTTATAATAACTTCGTGCAGCATGTTTTAGAGAATTTCCTGCTTTTCCTTGAGTTTTACTTAGTCTAAATTGTAGCATTTCGTGTTGTAGCTGTTAAATTCTATTGTTTGAGCTGTGTATTTACTTTTGGGACTACGAAACGGTACTTTGGGAGATCCCCGCATATTTACTTTGACACTACGGAATGGTATTCTGTAAGATCCCCCTGACTTGCATATTTACTTTCGGGCTACAGAATGGTATTCCGGGAGATCCCCCTACACATTTACGTTTGGGACTACGAGACTGTATCTCGGAAGATCCCCTGTTGTTATCTCTATGTACTGAGTTGTTACCTTTCTATGATTTCATTCTTGTTAAATTTTGATCTTTATTTTATTGCTATATTTCACTCTGCCTTGTTTTTATTTTATATATACCAGTAGGGACCTGGCCTGACCTCGTCACTACTCGACCGAGGTTAGGCTTCACACTTACTAGGTACCGTTGTGGTTTACTCATTCCCTTCCCTGCACATATTTTTCGTGTGCAGATCCAGGTTTGTAACGACCCGATTTGAACATCTGCACTTCGCTCGGTAGTTTGGGGAAATGAGTTGATTCGTACGATGTATTAGGAATTATGTGCAAAATTTGAGTTCATTCCGAGTTGATTTGATATGATTTGGCGCGAGTTTTTATAAGTTGAAAGTTTGAAAGTTCATTAAGTTTGATTTGAGGTGTGTTTCATCGTTTTGATGTTGGTATGCGTTATTTGAGGCCTCAAGTAAGTCCGTGTTATGCTATGAGAGTTGTTGGTATGTTCTTACGGGGTATTGAGGGGCTCGGGTGAGTTTTGGATAGAACTGGATTATGTTGCGCTTGTTTTTCTTATGTTTCGACGTCGTTTCTTTAAGCATAAATGGTACCACATTGAACAAATGAGCTCCGATTTCTTTTTTGGTTGAAGCATTATATCCGTATCGTAATTACAAATTTGTAGCAAAAAGAATCGTCAAATTTGGACATCATATAAGGGTTTTATGGTCATTTTACTAAGAATTGGGTTACTAGATTTCTCATATTAATTACGAAATTATCTCTGACTTCGTATTAAATAATCTGCACTATTTCCAAATATTGAAACAAACATATCGCGTTCATTATAAGGTCAAATGGAGTGATTCTAAAGCCTACTTGACTGAAATTTCACAAGAAATCCATTGGAGGTATCAAAAGTAAGTTTTGGGATCGTTTGGCACATAAAACGAGGCATAATATCTAGGGGAAAATACTTAATATCGAAGGTTTTTTCATCTTGTCATATTTTGAGGTGGGAGCTGGGATTTGGACAATTTTTGGAGGCGATTTTCACCATATGGATTAAGGTAAGTGTTCTATACTCGATTTTGGTTATATTTCATGAATACATCTTCGTTTTTGGCATTTGATTGTTGATTTCAAAGTGAAATTTGGGGGTTTTGTCTAAAATTTCGTAATATGAATTTTTGATTTTTGAACACCGATTTGGAGTCGGAGTTGAGTGAAACTAGTATGGTTGGACTCGTAATTGAATGGGTTATCGGATTTGCAAGTTTTGTCAAGTTCCGAGAAGCGGGCCCGGGTTGGGCTTTTGGGCCAATTTTGGATTTTTATTCAAAATTTGACCTTTTCAATTGGGATTGGTTCCTTTATCATTGTTTGATGTTTTGAGTTGTTTTTGGTTAGTTTCGAGCCGTCGAAGGTCGGAACACGCGAGATGGCATTTTGAGCATCTCTTGGCTTGCTACTTATTGGAATTGGCTTGTTCGAAGTAAGTAACTCTTCTGAGCTTAGTGTTGAGGGTATGAAACCCCGCATTACGTGTTGTGAGATTAGTATGGAGGTGACGCACATGCTAGGTGACGGGCGTGTGGGCATGCACCCTGTGAATTGGGACTCCATTGTTCCCATGGCACTGTATACTTGCCCTAATTTTGTTGATATCTATGTTTTCACCATGTGATATAGTAATTGAGTTGTCCATCAAGCTATATCATGTTTAGACTTATGTGGATACTGTTGGGACCCACGGAGGTCATTTCTGCTGTGGAGTTATATGCTTTCATTAATTTATATACTCAGTCACATGCACGCATATGCATATCATATCTCAATTTCTGTTGTTATTTATTGATACATCACATCATCATATTCAGGCTAATTTCATGACATTGTGAGCCCGAGAGAGAGAAACTGGAGAGATTGATGACTGAGTGAGGCCGAGGTCTTGATTGTGAGGATTTTTTATGGCATCGTGTTGCACGCTGCACTATGGAGAAGTATAGAGAGATATTAGTTTGAGGCTAAGCATGTGGGGTTATCTCCTGCGGGGTGTCCTGAGGTTGTGTGATCTTTATGTTGTTTTGTAGTGAGTTCTCCTTTACCAGTGAATCATATGTTTTGCAATTTGAGTTCGTGCCGCTTATGAGAGTTGGCTTGATTGCTACAATGGTGAATACGAGATTTGCAAATAATTTGTAGTATAACATGGTAGTGTTACAGAAGCTTAGGAAGGATTTAGTTGAATCTCACTACGATATTATGGAAGTAATAGGGTATGGGCATTGTGAATTATGGTGTGTTTTGATCTATGTCTTTGAGTTAAGTTGGAGAGTCTGCTATTGATAAGTTGATTGCACGATTACGTGTTGTATTGGATTCAGTTTGAGGTATACTAGTGAATCAATTATGACTTGCAGCGGTGGAATTTGAGAATGAATAGAGTAAGGGAATTTCTGGATATGGATTGTATTAAACTCTATAAGTATATGGAAATCAGAGAATGATTGAGTGGTTATTCGTGAAGGATGTAGTGTTTATGGAGTAGAAATTTGCTTGGTTGCTTAGAGGTGTGAATTACTTCTTAGGGTGTTGGTGTGCAAATGGGGCATAGGTCGTTCGGTCCGTTTGATCAGTTTAATTGATATTTGAGAAGTGTGGATGACTCTCGAGAATGGTTCTAATGGATTCAAGATTTATATGTAACAATTGGGAATCTTCAGGATGTTATTTGGCTAGAAACTCAAATTTATATTGGAGGGTGTCAAGACTTGTGGCATTTCTATATCATTATGGATTCTACATTTCAGTATCAGGAAATGAGAAAAAATCGGCTTTAGATTCACGGAAGCTATCTTCAGAGTGGGTATCTTTGTTGTGGTACTTTTGGGGTGCTTAAGAGGGAATTAAACGGCTTATGAGCCTTGGGGCGTTGTGGTTCCATGCTAGAGTTCGTGGGGCAAGTTCGGTTAAGGATAGTAATGTTCTAGCAAGGAGAAGTATCAATTTAAAAGGCAACTCGGGAAGGACTCAAAGAATTATGACAACTTGTTAGTAGGTTGGATCAACCTAATAATTGATATAATCGGTTCTTCGGGTGCTTATGATGTGATGTGTTTCTACAGGTGTTTCACGACAATGCTCTTGGGTTTCTGGTGACCTGTGTGGCTTGGTTGAGTTAGAGAGATTTAGTTTTGATGTCTTAATTATGTGCAATGGGGTTTCGAAGAGATCTCAATAGTTTCTACCACGGTTCGAGGAGTATATTTCCTATTAGCGTGTGGAGCATGTGATTTATAGTGATTTTCTTCCGGATGAAATCAAATGGAAAGTTCTTAGCTAATTGAGTATGTAGTTGCTTGTGACTCGGAGTGTATTACAAAGTTCTCGTATTTCTTTTTTCGTATGATGGCATGGTATATGCGGTGTGTTGTGTAGGATTGAGATTTGCATGTGTAAGGTCACAATTCAGTTTTGAAAGGAAGGTCATGAGTCCTTAGGCAGCATAGACGGTTTCAGATGACTAGGTAAATGACATTACTATCTGGTATGGCTTGATAAGAGTGTAAATTTCAGAAGGGGCAATGTGTTTTGGTTTAAGAATATTTCACTGGTATTGCGGCACTCTCCTAGTTGATCGACTGCTGATATTCAAATTTTGCTATGTGGCACGGAAGAATTTTAGAAGTATTCCTCGCGAGATGATCGTGTGTGAGAGATGTGTTAGATATTCGGGCGGTGGAGTTGGGATCGGATATGGTGATTCCTGTACTCTATGGATTTGGAGACTGGGAGTTTGATCGGCGCCCACCTATACCACTAATAAGTAGCAAGGAAGGGGTCGAAGCAGCTTTTACCCGAATGAGTCGGGATCGATATCCTCAAGGAGTTATGTATATGGGAGTTGAATTTCTATTTAACCTAGTGGTGTTTCAAGTTCTTAATTGCACTTCTCATCATAAAGAGTTTTGTATTTATACTAAAGTAAGACCAAAAAGAACTCTTATCTAGCTAACTATTATCTTTTTGTGGATTTTTCTCAAGTAATTAAAGGCACTAGGGCTAGAACCTACTCCTAGGCGAGTGACTAATGGAATCTAAAATCGAGGATAACCTTGTGAATTGTGGGTGAATGACATAACCTCATACTAAATTTCTCACCCAATACCTCTAGGTAATTTGGGTGACTTTGCCCGAATTGGCTTTCTCAAGCACAATTGGGTGTTCCAACAAATCAAATGAAATGGCTCAAGTCGGGTGTAACTGTCTCTACTATCCACCCTTTTATTGGGGCTAAGAATCTCTTGAGTTCACCCCAGTACCTTGTTATCCAATTTTCCTAGACTTGGGTCATCTCTCTCAAGAATAACCCTAGTCATGAAGGCATGAAATAGTGTTTGCAACCACTAAATCTGAGAATTATGCATGAAATAGACTAAAAATCAAACACCCAATCACAAATTCATTCTAAAATAAAAGATCCATTAGTTACCCACAATAGCGTTGGGTCACAACCCTAGCTTAAGGGTCTAGCTACTCATTTTCAAGCAAGAAACTAAGATAGATGATGAAATTTAACACATAAATGTTGATTACAGGAAAGAAATCTAAGAAGTATTGTAAAATCTAAGCTAAAATTACCCAAAACGGAATAAAATAGTTGTTCATGTGCTCACTCTAACATCTGATGCCCTAAAATGATATAAAAGATGTGTTTATACAAGGCTGAAAATACTGGACAAAATTGCCCCTACGGAGATTTTGCTCCCAGCAGAATTTTGAGCGCTCCAGCGGATCGGCTTCCGCTGCAGCGTTTATGGATTTGTACATTCTCTGGAACTTCATTCCGCTCCCAGTGGAATAATGTAGTGCCACAACGGTCCCTGAAATCGCGGCAGCGGAATAATACCGCTGACCGCGTTAGTGTGCAAACTCCAAATTGCTGACTCTCTGATATTTGGAAAACGCTCCCAGCGTAATTTTGAATGTTGCAGCGGTAGAGAAAATGCTGCAGTAGAATTGCAGTGCGGTCAGCGGTCCAATTTTCCTTAAAACCTACTCTCTGATGTTTTGCACGGGGAATCGGATGGAATTCCGCTGCAGTGAAGTGACGACCACTGCAACGGAATACTGGCGTGGATCGCGTTTCCGCTGGGTTCTAGGACAATGCAAGATTCTGCTCCTTTTGAGTAATTTTTAGTCAAAATTTTCAATTCAACTCAATTCCTGCAATTTAAACAACTTGCATCAATTTTTAGGAGTATCTTAATCAATTTCATCTCAAAACCTAAGAAAACGTGAGTAAATGATAGGTACATATCACTAGTTATCAACTCCCCCAAACTTAAGTCTTTGCTTGTCCTCAAGCAAACAAGATAACTCCCACCTCCGTAAACAAAAGAGAAAGTTTTTCATCCATTCAAATGTGATTTCATCAAGCTTCAATTGGGACTAACAATTACCCTCAACACAAATGTATTATTGACAACATTATGCAATGATTTTCTTAGCTCTCTAGATCTAATGTGACACCAAAGCTTCAAGAGTTGACCCAAGTCGTCAAAGAGCTTCTTTCTTTCACCTGCATCACTGTGGATGCCAGACTCTTTCTCCTCTACTCTCCATGGGATCATCTCACCATATAGAACGAACTCTCAGAATCGGGATTATCAAGGGGTGCTCTCTTCACTCTCAAAGGAATGCCTCAAGTCCGGCTTTAAGTACCATAGGCTTGCCCCTCGTGTAAATCACCACTAATGTAATCTCACTAATGTAAGCTCACTGAACTTGAGATCCTATAGGGATTTGACGGGATGTAATGGAGGCTTTTTGGATAAAATTTGGTCATGATGAACTACAATAGAACATCTCTCCTTAAGCACTCCAGTTTTTCATATTTCGGCTCATGTTTTTCTTGACGCTTTGAGTCATACACTATTTTTTGGGGAACTTAGAGAGACTCGTTGTCTCTCTTTCTTTTACTTGGAGCTCACTTTTCTCCCCTTTTCTTTCTTTTTCATCATTCCAAGCTTTTTGCAACTTTGCTTTGTTGATTCCTTTCAACCCTTTGCTTTTCTTTTTGGTTTGTTTTGCTTTTAAACCTTTTCTTTTATTACAATTCCTTTCATTACTATGCATTTCCTCGTCTCTCCCCCAAACTTATGATTTTGACTATTATTCACCATGAGTGCTCAAGGAAAGAATGGGTGCCAAGAGAGGGTAATTAGAGAACGGATGAAGGTTTGTAATGTGGTTTTTGAACAAATAGGCTCAGGCTCAAAAAAGGTTGTCTAAGGATATTGTCAAGGTGGGCTATGGAATACTTTTAATTTCAACAGGGAATCAAGGAAGGCCTACGATCATTTCACAAGTCGAGCTAACTTAAGATTTCGCCTAGAAAAACACTTGGGGCATGTTCTAGACTTTTAGGCACGACACTCGGGATATGAAATTCAAAACTCACCTCTCAAACCTCAGGATCGTTAAAGAGTATCGAGGCGAGTGCCCACAACAACCTTAGTTCAGATTGAAAACTCACATATGGCTATATACACCACCTAACGACAGTTTCAGTCAACTCAAGGCTCTAAGGGTCACAATTAGAACTAGACTCATCTGTAACTTGGCTCTAACCATGAGGTCAAAGGTAAGTATGCTGGTGCCAAGTGAAGCTTTATTTGAATCACATTTATTCACTACTACCAAAACAAAGGAAAACAAAAACAAAAAACAAAAAACTGACTCAATCCCTTAAGAAGGTTGTCACACCATCTGTCGTACGGGAGAGACACCCAGTTCACACAATTTCCACCCCTGGAAAGAACCGTGGCCTTAAGAAAATCAGGAGCTTATAGACAACGCGAAAAGTAAAGAAGAAGCTATGAATTTGAAAAAGAAGCTACTAAATGAAATAAGAAGTTAAACTACAAATGGGAAAATTGAAGAAGTTATAAAGTAGAAATACGAAAAGTAGAAATGAATATGTACAATAGGGGATTAAGACGAATATACATAAATGGGGGAATGAATATATACATAAAAGAGGAAATCGAATATATACATGCCAAAAGTAAAATAAACTAAAGGTACGAAAATGTAAATAAGGAAAAGAAAAATAGTGTCATAAGTTTTTACAGCCAAAAAATGTAAAAGTGTCTGAATCACCAAATACCAAATAGAGGCCACCCCATCCAATAAGAAATAGCATTGTCCTCAATGCTAAATAACCAAAAATATATAGCAGGGAAAAGGGGTGAGAGAGAGAGTAAAAGAAAACTCCCTATGGTGCCTCTGTTTGCATGGGGGAATGATCAACTGTAGAAGAAGAAGGCACAATGCCAGTGGCTGTAGCAGGGTCCTGTGGCTGTGAGGAGGTCTCGCCCACTGGATCCTCAAGCTGAATCTCCATATCATCAGTCCGCGCGATGGCTCCTCTGCGAACTGGAGATGCTGGAAGCTTTGGCTCCTGAACCTGTGCTGCCTTGTCAATGGGCACCGACTCTCCCATCAATAAATCAAGGGGGATGTCCCCGTCGCTGCGAGCTTCGCGACCTCTTTATTCAAGTCAGCTTGAGTGGTCTGCATCTCCACCTGAACCTTCCTCAAATCTTCCTGAGACTTCTTCATCTTCTTCACATATTTCCCCAATAGTGAATCTCCTTCTCTTGCTTATCCAGTGTATCCATGATCTTCTTCTAGTTATCAACCAGGCTCTTCAATGTGTCCTCCAGAGTAGGAGGTAGTTCAATCTGTGCCAGAGCTGACTGAGCTGCAACAGTGGTAGAAAGGTCAATGAGCTTAGAGGAAGCTACCTGCAGCCCGTTGGTGATACCAACTAAAGTATGAGACACCCTCAAGGCTGTTTGAGGTTAAGTGGAAGATGATGGTACTGAGACTGGAATGGACATGGCAGGACCCAACGAAGACTCTGGGCGAACAGCAACAGTGGGCCCCTCAGAAGCAGTGGAGCCCTCGGCAGCAGCGGAAAGCTCGGCAACAGTAGATGTACCAGGGGAGGTAGATGTGGTGGCTTTCCCTTTTGACTTGGGGTTGTCTGGACACCCTTCAAACTATACCACGAAAAAGCTGATTGTGGCTTCACTATAGTATAAAAATCCCTCCCCTCAACTTCCATGTCCCTGAAGTACATAGTAAGGAAGTTGGGAAAAAGATAGGAGGCTTCATTTCTCTGCACAATCCGGTCAATCACCCTGGACATGATATTCGCGACATTAATCAGGATGTCGTCCATAATTGATCCCACAATCAAGGCCCTTGAGAGAGGCATGTCACTGTCATGAAGGATGGGGTCTATCCGGATGCAAAACAAAGGTGGCCCATCCCTTGGCCTCTAAGCTGAGTGTGTTCCTTCTGATGGCGGAGCCTGCAACCAACCAAGCTAGAGTAGTCCCTGGGATAACAATAACTGAGGCCAACCACGGACGAGCCAAATCTCCCAAAGCCACTTTCTCATTGTAGCGAGTCTCATCTTCATCAGCAAAACCCGCATATCCATTGAATGCCCTGCTATTGTACAAAATCTTCTTGTTGCGAACCTTGGTAAGATATGTGTCCCTTTTTGTGTGGGCCACATTTACATAAAACTCCTACATAACATACTCATTGGCATCCTCAACTTTGCTAATGAAGAAATTCCACCCCTCCCTTTCATCAAATTGCTTCTTCACATTAGGGTTGAGAGGTAGGAGATCCTTGATAATGAAAGGCCTTTCAAGGATAAGCGATCTTTGGGGCCACCACTCTCTGAATTTGTGGTAGGCTAGTTCAGACACAAACCGATCTTGCCACACCAATGGGTTCTTGGTCCGGAGAATTCCTGTGGTCTGTACTAGGGTGTCACCACCCCTTCCATCATCATGTGCCTCATCTGAGCTGTCAAGCTTTAGGACTGAGCTGCAGCAGCTCAAGAGGTTTCTCGCCACTAGAACGATCGTTAGAAGAATCAGAGATAGTAGGCTTATTGACAAGCCTCCTTGGTTGGGACAATGCCTCTTCTTAGGCTGCTCCACTCATTCCCTCCGAAGCTTCCCGGGAGGGAACATATTCACTAGATTCGGACTGGTCGGGGCTTGGCTTTTTTCTTGTTTGTTTCTTTCCAATTGTCTTTGTCGGACCCAAAGGGCCTATTGTTTGTCTTTGCCCCGACCCTTTGAAGGGTCACCCCTTCCGGTTTTCTTATCTACTCCTCCTGGTGATCTAACCATTTTCTGAAAACATATCAAAGAAGGTTGTTAAAACATGGTACACGAGTAGCCAATGAAAGCACAGACATTACAGATGCAGAGACTGAGACAGTGTGCAACACAGGATTCTGCTGTCAGCGGATAACTGACCACTGCAGTGGAATAGTCACCGTTGTCAGCGGATTTTTGACCGCTGCAACGGAAAAGATACCCCTTCTCTGAACTTTCAAAGCGTTGTCATTAAAATATTGGACCGTTGTAGCGAAAGTCCACCGCTGTCAGCGGAATTTATGCCGCTGCAACGGAAAAAGGGGAATCAGACTACCCCACTTTCAGAAGTACCTCACCGCTGTCCGTGGAAAAATGGTCCGCTGCGGCGGAACATTCACCGCTGTCAGCGGATTTTTAACTGCTGCAGTGAAAATCCTAAATTCAAAATATTAGGCTCAAATGACTCCGCTTTCAGCGGAATTTAGGAACGCTGCAGCGAAGTTCATCAATTTGGTGCATTGACAGCAAAAATAAAAATTAGGGTTTGTGAAATTTTGAAAATCATGACATGAATGCCTAGATAACAAGAACCCTATACCCACTTAGGCAACAAGAAATCATTATCCCACAAGTTACAACACATTGGTGAATCATTATTAACATACATACTTTCTTAGAATAACTTTGTAAGGAAATAACAACATGGACAACCTTAGTTACTAGGAGTAGATTCATTATAAAATAGCATATCATGTACGTTCATTTCACTTTAGATCATGCCAAAATAAAGAAGGGATAGTCTTAACATACCTGAGCCTCGATGCCATACTGGAAACGAAAGCTTGATCT
>ML257375.1:0-12532 GCA_005239495.1 Nicotiana undulata
TTTAAATCTTATTTGTGTCACGTGAACATGTACACAATTAAACATATTTTATTATTATTATTAATATTGTTTGGTCGAAGTTGTGCGAACGCATACCTCTATTTATTTTTGGTATCGTAACTATGTCACGCGAAAACGTGTACATAATCACGATAATTTTTATTAGCATTTGGGTCAGCTCCACTGTCTTTTCACGCAATCTAATTCCACAAACATTAATTACTAATTCCAATTCTGGTCAATGTTTAAAATTCTATCTCGAACTCGACAAATAATTTGACAGATATACATTAATTCATATCAACTAATCTCACGATAAGGGAAAGTAATCCAAAATGACTATTAGTTAATTCTAACCAAGATGTTTAGCACATAAGAGAACGTTTCCAAACCGATTCAACCACGGCCATTTAATACATATGCAACCTGCCTATATCTAGTTTAACTACTACTAACAAAGAAAGGTCAATTCGTTCTCAATTGAAAACTCATGGCCCAGTGAGTGACTAACCGAATTTAGGTTAAAGCTTTTAAGTTTAAACAAAGTAGGACTACAAATTCTCACTTTACCTAATTCGTTATCCCACAGAGAATCCGCAAACTCAATAACCATCAACAAAATAGATAAACTAAACAAATCAGAAGGAAGCTGCGTATAACGATGACGAAATGAACATACATTCATTGAACTAATAAAAACGGAAAGAAAACAAGATGAATGTAAAATAGCTGGACCTTTTATAGCTTTCAGAACACCAAAAATCTACCAAAACTAGTTTACAAGAACACATCGACGACATCGGAAACGAGCAAAAATCTCAAACCGGCGATGAACTCGACGGAACCATCCCTGGAAACCTCAGAGCTAGTGCGACCTCAATCAAACTCTTCCGACCAAACGAAAATTATGAGTATGTGTGCATCAGAGAAATTCGAGGTTCGAAAATGGGGTGCGACTGTTGCTTGAATTCTCTTCAATGGAGGTGAGTGGCTGTTTTTCACGAGGAAGAAGATCAGTCGCGGCTGCCTTTCTTCACAAGATAACGAGAGATCTGATAGTTTTTGTTTAGGAGTTATCAGTTGTCGTTCTCTTAGGGAGTAGAATATGAAAGGTTCAAGACCTAGATGAAGTGGGAAGGTCCGCTGGAGGCGGTGTGACGACGGGGAAGAGAGTTGGCGGCTGGAGGAGCTGGGGTTGTGGGGGAGGTGCGGCGGCAGTCTTTTGAGAGAGAGGGAGTCAGGCAGTCTCCCCTTTTTTTTCTGAAATTTTTCTCTATTTAGGAAGAAGAGGATTAGGGTATTAGTTAGGTTAATAGGTATTGGGCTAAGGGGAGTGGGCTCGGGAATTGGGTTGGGTCAAAGTCTTGTTGGATTTTAGTTTTGGGCTAGGAAGACTAAAAAAAAATATGTTTATAAAATAAAACTTACTCTTAACTAATTAAATATACTACTAAGATAAAACTAAATATTAAGAGTGAAAATATTTTTGTAATTTTCAATTTTGTGCTTAAGATAAAGGAAAATAGATATTAGGCCTAGATAAAATATTTAAACGCTAAAATGTAGAAAATATTTGGGAGGGTCAAAAATCACGGGTCTACAGCTTCCCCTCTTTGACTAGAAACATGAAGAGTTTTCAGACAAAGAACGACGAGACAAGTTATTTTTGACCCGACACTTATTCAGATAGACCTAAAACTAATAGAAAGGAGAATGTGACCGAGCCCTGGTATCTGAGCTGCCTACATATCCTTGGCTATAAAGGAATCATGCCACGTGTAGTTCAGAAGTAGGAAGAGTGATGGAGGAGGATACCGAGATGGAGTGTCGAGTGAGGTGCCGTTCCGTCGAGGTTCCGTTCCGAGGTCCTGTTATTACATCAAAATCAAAAATGAAAAAGACTAACTAAACCTGTCAACTATGAGTTACAATATTCCTATCTATAAGTCTTCTGAAGCTTGATCTTGAGTCTTGAATGGTCTTCATGCAGACTTTAGATTTGAACCTTTACACTTGATAGCTGCAGGTGATGATTTATTCTTCCACGACTTATTCGGAGCAAAACGGGACATGCAAAGCTTGTGACTCAGTCATGTCTGGAGCAATCCACATCTTCTCTCCGCTTCTGCACTTGGATACTTCTTTTTTTGTTTTTTGTTTTCTTCTTTTATTCTGAATTGAGTTCTACTTCTGTAGGTCATCTATTGTCGACTCGCATTCTTGCCGCGAGCTTCTGCTACTTCTAACCAGAATTGAATTCTGAAATGGGTTCCCTTGTTTTCTAGGTGGGTGCCTGATTACCGAGACTTGGACTGCATTCCCTTGTTCTCCAGGTGGGCGCCTGATTGCCACAACTCGAACTGTATTCCCTTGTTCTCCAGGTGGACACCTGATTGCGAAAAACATGAACTGTATTCCCTTGTTCTCCAGGTGGGTGCCTGATTTCAACGACTTGAAGTTGTACTCCCTTGTTCTCCAGGTGAGTGCCTGATTATCAAAACTTGAATATATATTCCCTTGTTCTCCAGGTGGCCGCCTGATTACCAAAAGCTTGAACTGTGTTCCTTTGTTCTCTAGGTGGGCGCCTGATTTCCACAACTTTAACTATATTCCCTTGTTCTCCAGGTGGGTGCCTGATTTCCACAACTCGAATTGTATTCCCTTGTTCTCCAGGTGGGCTCCTGATTGCCAAAACTTGGATTGTATCTCCTTGTTCTCCAGGTGGGCGCCTGATTGTCAAAAACTTGAAGCTGTATTCCCTTATTCTCCAGGTGGGTGCCTGATTGCCAAAACTCGAACTGTATTCCCTTGTTCTCCAGGTGGGTGTCTGATTGCCAAAACTTGAAACTATATTCCCTTGTTTTCCAGGTGGGTGCCTGATTGCCAAAACTCGAACTGTATTCCCTTGTTCTCCAGGTGGGCGCCTGATTTCCAAAACTCGAAAATGTGTTCCCTTGTTTTCCAGGTGGGCGCCTGATTCCCAAAACTCGAAACTGTATTCCCTTGTTTTCCAGGTGGGCGCCTGATTTCCACAACTTGATCTGCATTCCCTTTTTCTTCAGGTGGGCGCCTGATTGCCAAATACTTGAACTGTATTCCCTTATTCTCCAGGTGGGCGCCTGATTGCCAAAACTTGAAACTGTATTCCTTTGTTCTCCAGGTGGGTGTCTGATTGCCAAAACTTGAAACTATATTCCCTTGTTTTCCAGGTGGGTGCCTGATTGCCAAAACTTGAAACTGTATTCCCTTGTTCTCTAGGTGGGCGTCTGATTGTCAAAAACTTGAAACTGTATTCCCTTGTTCTCCAGGTGGGCGCCTGATTGCCAAAACTTGGATTTTATCCCCTTGTTCTCCAGGTGGGCATCAAAAACTTGAAACTGTATTCCCTTGTTCTCCAGGTGGGTGCCTGATTGCCAAAACTTGAATTGTATTCCCTTGTTCTCCAGGTGGGTGCCTGATTGCCAAAACTCGAACTGTATTCCCTTGTTCTCCAGGTGGGCGCCTGATTTCCAAAACTTGAAACTGTGTTCCCTTGTTTTCCAGGTGGGCGCCTGATTGCCAAAACTCGAAACTGTATTCCCTTATTTTCCAGGTGGGCGCCTGATTTCCACAACTTGATCTGCATTCCCTTGTTCTCCAGGTGGGCGCCTGATTGCCAAAAAAACTTGAAATGTATTCCCTTATTCTCCAGGTGGGCGCCTGATTGCCAAAACTTGAAACTGTATTCCCTTGTTCTCCAGGTGGGTGCCTGATTGCCAAAACTTGAAACTGTATTCCCTTGTTCTCCAGGTGGGTGCCTGATTGCCAGAACTTTAAGCTGTATTCCCTTGTTCTCCAGGTGGGCGCCTGATTACAACAAACAGACAAACAAAGAAACTTCTTCTGCCCCAGTTTGGTATTTGGGCTCATCTGTGAATGTTAATCGAATCATGTTACCCAAAATCTCTAAGCATTTAAACTAAATCCCATTATCCATGAGGGTCCTGAAAATTTCAAATTGAATCTCATCTTAGGAATGAAAACTTTAAAGCCAACTATATTTCCTCAAAGTAGAGCTTATGCTAGATCTTGTTACTCATGGATGTTTTGAATTTTAACTAAGTCCCATTGTTCAGGAGGGTCCTGAGAACTTGAAAACTAAATCCCATTATCTAGGAGGGTCCTGAGAGCTTGCAAACTAAATCCCATTATCCAGGAGGGTCCTGAGAGCTTAGAATGTACTTACCTGAGCCAGGCTCTCTTCCTGGAGGATCTCTGTAGAAAGAACAAAATTCCTTGCCCCTGAGTCATGCTTTACTCATGAAGGGTCCCTGCAAATCAAACAAATTTTCTTGCCCCTGTTTCAATCAAAGAAAAAAAACTGAAACTTGTGTTCCCTTGTTCTCCAGGTGGGCGCCTGATTGCCAAACACTGAAACTGTATTCCCTTGTTCTTCAGGTGGGCGCCTGATTACCAAAACTCTAATTGTATTCCCTTGTTCTCCAGGTGGGTGCTTGATTGCCGAAACTTTAACTGTCTTCCCTTGTTCTCCAGGTGGGCGCCTGATTGCCAAAACTTGAATTGTATTCCCTTGTTCTCCAGGTGGGTGCTTGATTGCCGAAACTTTAACTGTCTTCCCTTGTTCTCCAGGTGGGCGCCTGATTGCCAAAACTTGAATTGTATTCCCTTGTTCTCCAGATGGGTGCCTGATTTCCACAACTCGAATTGTATTCGCTTGTTCTCCAGGTGGGTGCCTGATTACATCAAACAGACAAACAAAGAAACTTTCTACCCCAGTTTGATATCTGGCACACCTGTGAATGTTAATCGAATCATGTTGCCCAAAAGCTCTAAAAATTTAAACTAAATCCCCTTATCCAGGAGGGTCCTGAAAATTTCAAATTGAATCTCATCTTAAGAATGAAAACTTTAAAGCCAGTTATATTTCCTCAAAGTAGAGCTTATGCTAGATCTTGTTACTCATGAATGTTTTGCATTTTAACTAAGTCCCATTGTTCAGGAGGGTCCTGAGAACTTCAAATTAAATCCCATTATCCAGGCGGGTCCTGAGAACTTGAAAACTAAATCCCATTATCTATTTCTGGTATGCTTATTTCAAATTGAATCTCATCTTAAGAATGAAAACTTTAAAGCCAGTTATATTTCCTCAAAGTAGAGCTTATGCTAGATCTTGTTACTCATGAATGTTTTGCATTTTAACTAAGTCCCATTGTTCAGGAGGGTCCTGAGAACTTCAAATTAAATCCCATTATCCAGGCGGGTCCTGAAAACTTGAAAACTAAATCCCATTATCCAGGAGGGTCCTGAGAACTTAAAATTAATCCTTGAAAATTTGAAATCAAATCCCATTATCCAGGAGGGTTCTGAGAACTTAGAATGTACTTACCTGAGCCAGGCTCTCTTCCCGGAGGATCTATGTAGAAAGAACAAAATTCCTTGCCCCTGAATCATGCTTTCCTCATGTAGGGTCCCTGCAAATCAGAAAACTTTTCTGGCCCCTGTTTCAATCAAAGAAAACTTTATCAGTTTGAAAAGTGTGGTGGTTAGTTTGTGGCATTCTTGCTGAGGATGCCCTTCTCACTGCCACGCTTTGTTCTAACTGGCTGCTTTGAACTTGGCCAAGAATTTGTTTGACTTTCTGGTTGAATTTCAACCATATGACCTTGAAAGACCCGTATGACCTTTGCTCAAACCGTTGTTTTACATTTGTGTCCCCCATTTGAACCTCTGCATCTTCCACAAAATTCACAAACCACTCGACACTTGAACTTTCACTAACACCTTATTTCCATTTTTTGCATTGTGCTATTTCTGGTATGCTTTGGCCGCACTTTGCTTCGTGCAATTTCGGAAGCTGGTAGTAAGCTTTGGAATCCTTCTTTTATTTGCTTAAACACTACTGACATTGGTAAAGCCTTAGAGAAATCAACCCAAAAGAAATGAGATGCAACGACTTTGAGAATTGGGAATAAAGAGGAAAATTCAAAACAGGACGACTGTTTGTGGGAGAAAGAGGAAAAGAGACTTATCTGAGTGAGGCAGCTGGTACCAATGATCATGACATGCATTTCGGATTAATCATCCCAGCCTGTTTAACCAATCAAATTTCAGTTTTCATATCTTGCGCCCAGGATCTTCATAACCCAATCTCTTCGCCGGATTACTGGCCTTGTTCGGTTAGCAGTGCCCTGAAGGGTTTTCACCGAAAGACCTCTCTCATTTGTTCATCTCTCAACTCACTGTCGCCCTACGGTGCCAGTGAAGGTTTTCACCAATAAGACTCTCTCATTTTTGATTTCTCACTGCTTACCATCGCCTTACGGTGCCCGTGAAGGTTTTCACCAATAAGACTCTCTCATTTATAGATTCTCTCAGCTTACCATCGCCTTACGGTGCCCGTGAGGGTTTTCACCAATAAGACTCTCTCATTTATTTGTTTTCCTTTGTACGGCACAGAGTGTTGCCCCTGGTGTGAATCATACCTCTGTCTCGCTTGACTTGGCACCCTCAAATATTGGTCGGAAGGTCTTTCTTTGGACCGTAATGCAGGCTTTTGGATGGGGTTAGAAAGAAAGGATAAAGGCTCAAAACAAATTGAGTGGGTTTACAATTACAACTTTTGGAATCAGATCTTTCATATAGCCACAACTTCTGCCCCAGTTTCTTTGCTTGGGGGCTTTTGAATTTTTATTTGGATGGGACCGAACCGTGAGGCTGCCTACGTATCCTTAAAAGGAAGTAGGTCGAACGTAGTTCATGAAATAGGAATTGCCTTTTTTGTTGTTACTTTTCTCTTTTTCTCTTCTTTCTCTTTTTCTTTTTTTCACTTTTTTCATTCTTTCTTTTTTTTTTCTCTTTTTTTCTTTTCTTCTTTTCCTTATTTATTTACCTTTTGCGTCCGTGTTTCTAAACTTTGCTACTGATTCAAAAAGAGGGGTATGAAAGAAAATAAATAAGGCTCAAAGGGGTAACAAAGGGTAAAGTGTTTAGATATCAGAATAAAATGCCTTCGTCATTCCAATCTTCAAAACATGCCAAGTACAAACAAACATAATTTAAACCAAAGAAATCACACATAATATCGTTTGACTGCATCAGAATTGATAGCCATACTACACATTTGCCTTCTATATCTGTTAAATACAAAGTACCATTGGACAACACTCTCGTTACGATGAACGACCCTTGGGGCGAACTTGCCTTTTGCTTCAGCCTGATGTGGAAGAATGCATTTCAACATTGAATGATCTACCACAAACTGTTTGAGAGACACTCCCTTGTTGTATGCTCTCATCAACCTCTTGATTTCCCATACTAATCGCCTCAGTTTCACTCAATTCAAGCTCCAAGTTATCTTAGAATGCGTGAACCTTTACTTGTTTCCTCAATGCATCCTTTATCACATTTAAAACCGTGTTTCATTATTCCATGATTAGATTGGCTTTCAAGATCTGGCTAAAAACTCCGCACGCATGTCATGTCATTAGCACTGGCCTGAAGAAAACTCTATGCAAGAAAAGAATTAAACAGAGATTGCAAATAACAAAAACAAAATTTCATTTGACCAAAGGATGACAGGGTTTGAACAATACCGAAACAAACCTAGATGACAGACTCAGAGACACAAAACTAACTAACAAGCCTCCTAAATATAAGCAGAAGAGAACAGAAGGATTTGAATCACCAAAACAAACAAGTAAAAATCTGGATTACAACCCCAAAATAACCAGATAGCAGAAAAGATGTCAAAATGAACTGCCAAGACTCCTTCCCGACTAGGAAATGTGGTGCTTTCTAATTACTAAGCTCGAGATCTTATCCACTGAGTTGCACATCAAAATTACTGGGACCCTCACCCACTTCAATCACATTGTCTTAACCAAGTGGCTCATTGACTCATTTGAGGTGGTTTTGGGGGGTGGAGTGTGAAAAGGTTGTGGGGAGATATTAGCAGCAGTAGGAATCTGGATTTGTGACAATGGCGGAATGGTGACAAAGCTTTCAGAGTAGTTAGCGGGGTATAATGACGGAGGACACCCACTAATCCAGGCTTGGTATATTTCGGTCATATGTCCTTTCAACTTTAAGACCTCTTCTTTCAACTCAGATTCTGATTCAACAATCCCCTTGGGCGGGTCAACAACACATGAGTCCAAGTCTTTGCTAGTCATGGCTACCTCGCTATTTGACCTTGTATTGTACGGATGACTCGCCACAAACTAACCACCCCCTGTTATGATAACAATTATAATACCACAGAGGAGCAAAACAAAGCCAACATGTTAGCGTTAGGGCATTTATCAGATAAAAACATCACGTTGTGTGTAATGCACCTAGCAACAATTAATGGTTAATGAATGGCTTCGAGGGTCACAAGGTCATTTGGCATCATCCCAATTTTGTTCATTTCAGCCTCCTCTTTTCTTTCATTTCTAGCACTTCTTGACTTGCTCATTTTCCTTCCTCTCTTTTCTTTCTAATTATCATTAGTTTCTTTCTCGCCTCTCGTCCCACAAATTCATTCCCCTTTTTTTTTTCTTTTTTTTTCTCTTTTTTTTCTTGATAATTTTTTTTAATGAATTGATTTGATCGAACCCTATGTAGGTTGACTACGTATCATGTTCTGCATGAATCAGACCAAGCACAGTTCTAGAAAAGTAATGAACAAATAAACTAAGAAAGAAAATAAATAAATAAATAAATAAAATCTTTTTGGATTTTCATTTGTAACTCTTTTTTGGTTTTTCAAATATAAAACATGCATATTATAACAAAAGACTCGACAATCTTAACTAGACTGACAAACTTGATGCTACTGTACAAGACTAAAAATTAAAAGACAACATAAAATAGACTCAAAAATAAAAACTTTCTTCAAGCAGCTCTTGTATGCATGATCTTGACTAAAATGGTCATGGGTATCTGTCATGCTCAAACTCTAACAAATAGATCCATACTTGAATGGGAAAAATAAGATCAAATAGAGTTAGTGATTCAAGACACATGTGAGACCACAATATTTCCCATTGACCCATGCAAACATGATTGGGTTATTTTTTGTAAAAGTGGCAAGTCATGCAAATTCAACATGGATAGACCTTAGAATTAAGAGGACATCTTGTTGTACACTTCGCGCTCTAAGACATATGTTATTAAGACACTTTGAAAAAAAAAAAACTAGCTCTATTTTGCAAAAACAGCCTACGTGGCCAAATATGACTAAACTTGCAAGATTTGGCTAAGACCCCGCGAAGCCAAGAACCTAAGACTCACTAAGAATACCGGACCCTATGTGGCCTGCCTACGTATAGCGCCCCGAAAGACGAGAATCAGGTTTGCGTAGTTCGGGCAGATTGGATACGAGAGAGAATTTAAAAGAAAAAATCAATTGTAAAAAAACACATTTTATCTCTTTTTTTCTTTTTTCTTTTTTGAAAAATGATGAATACCTGTAAAATCTTTTTGGATTTTGTAACGACCCAGCCGGTCATTTTGTGTTTTGGGACTCCGTTCCCGTGAATGACTCTTTTCACAGCGGCTACTCGTGCCTTATGACTTGTGTGGGCAGATAGTTCGAGATTCAGAAGTGATTTGGCCAGTTCAGGAGCACTTGGTTCCTGAAGGCTAGCCTATTTGGCTAATTTTGGTTCTGAGCAGCATTTTGAGCAAACGACCTCGGAATCGAGTTCTGACAGCTCCAGCAGCTCCGGATGATGATTTCGGACTTGGGAGTGTGTTCGCTTTCTGATGACCCGGGAGTATTTCGGCACCCGAATTGGAATTCAGGATTTCATAAGATTTAGAGTTCAACCTGGAATTGGACCTCGTGATATCATGGTCTGAATGGAATTCCGAAACTGGCAATAGTTCCATATAGTCATTTATGACTTGTCCGCAAAGTTTGGGGTCATTCCGAGCAGTATAGACACGTTCGGCATATTGATGAGCCATTTGAATTTTCTTGAAATCCTAAGTTTGAAACTAAGAGGTTTTGGAGAGTGATTTCTAGTTTAGATGATGTTTTTTGTGTTCCGAGAGCTCGAGCAAGTCCGTTATGTGATTTGGGACTTGTTGGTATAATTTGTCGAGGGCTCGGGTGGGCCCAGGGGTCCCCCGGACCCCAATCGGGGTCAAAAACCAGCAATTGCATAGCTGGTGGGAAATTTACTGGTGTGACCGCACCTGCGGTCCATGAGCCGCAGGCGCGAGGCTCGCACCAGCGGCCATCAATCGCAGGCGCGGCTCCTTCTACAGGAGCGGCCTTTCCTCCGCAGGTGCGACTTTTCCCAGGACCCAGGCCCATCACAGGCGCGGCCAATTTCACGCAGGTGCGAGTCCGCACCTGCGATCCAAAGTCCGCAAGAGCGAGAACCCCCCCTGCGCCCAGGCCTTTTTCGCAGGTGCGACCCTTTTTCCGCAGGTGCGAGTCCGCACTTGCGATCCAAAGGTCGCAGGTGCGGAAACTGCTGGGCAGTCCTATAAATAGCCCCTTTCGTGATCTTTCATCCCAAAACTCGATTTTTCCTCCATTGTTGAGACCTCTAAGAGCTCCAGAGCAGTGTTTCGGCCTAGTAATTCAGGTAAGTGATTCCGTAACCCTCCGCATGTTAATTTCTTCAATTGTTTGGGAATTTCCACCTCCAAATTCATAGAAATTCATAAGAAATTGTTGGGGAGAATAGAGGGTTTTGAGGAAAATGGGAATTCTGATTTTAGGGCCATTGTAGGATGATTAATTGAGTTAATCTTGATCCTTAGGCGACGTATAGCGCATTTCTTCAAGAATTATAATTTTCCGGACGCCGAGGCTCGGAGTTGAATTTGCCAAGTATGTCAAGAATGTGTTTTTAGGGAAAATCCTTGATAAATCCTCCTCGAATCTTCCTAAATTGATATAATTATGTGTTTTTGGCTAGTTGCGAGCCATCGAGGGTGATTCAGAGGATTCGTGTGTCTTGTTGATTGGTCCGTTGACCGGAGGAGTACTTGTCCAGGTGAGTCTCCTTTCCAAACTTTGTAAGGGGGAAATGTCCCCTAGGCTCTTTGTTGCTAATCGTGCTTGTTGAGGGGGCTGCGTACGTATCACGTGACGAGAGTCCGTACGCGGCATCTATACTGTATGTTGGGTAGACGTAGGACCCATGAGCATGTTCTAACTATTTGTTTGATATTATCTGATGTTTTGTACGAATTATTACTGATATATGATGAAATTGAGCTATGATAGCTGTGAATTAAATGTACATACTATTCAGATAAGAATTATGAATTTCATCAATTGAGTAATTGTGTTACACCTGATATAATTGATAAAGAGCAAGAAGCAAATGAGATAAGTCCTGATATTGAGCTGTTGAGCTAAACGAAGGTGGTTGAAATTCCTTCCTATACTTGAATTGTTCCATCATGGTGATATTATGAGCAAAGTGGATAATATGATAAAATCCCAACTTTGTCTATCAAGTGAGATGTGAGTATCCAAATCCCGTTGAGAGTGGGTGAGTCGGTACCACGGTGTCTAAATATACACATATATATATATGCATTCATGCAGTCATATATACGCATTCATGCATTCATGGCCCCCGAGTCACAGGTATGATTCGTGATCGGGGAGAACTTATATTTTCATTGCCCCTGAGTCACAGGTTTGATTCGTGATCAGGGAGGAATTACACTTATATTTTTACCAGCCCCTGAGTCACAGGTTTGATACGTGATTAGGGAGAGATATACTACTATTTTCTTTGACCCCTGAGTCACAGGTATGATTCGTGATCGGGGAGGACTTATATTTTCATCAGCCCCCGAGTCACAGGCATGATTCGTGATCGGGGAGAGTTTTACTTTGCATCATTGGCCCCGAGTCACAGGTATGATTCGTGATCGGGAGATTATATATATATGTCATTGCCCCCGAGTCGCATGAATGATTCGCGAGCGGGGAGAGATATTTGCCCACGAGTCGCATGGATGATTCGCGATCGTGGAGATTTTATCGAGTCAGCGCACGAGTCGCAAGTATGATTCGCGAGCGTGTGGAGCTTTATGACCGAGTCAGTCCTTATGACCCACCCTTATGACTTCGGCCGATAGTCTTGTCCGTGTCGGTTATATCTATATACACATATGCATTCACTAGCATCTGCATTGAGTCTGGATCGTACGATGGTGAGTTGAGAAGCAATACTGAGTACTGGAAAGTGAATAATTGAGATAACAAGATAAGGTATTTCAGATAATGAAAAGGAAAGGTGATGTTTAAGATCAGTTACATGTTTGTTGATTACCTGTCCTTATNTGGGTACATAATTATTTATATGTACTCATGCTGCACTTTCTTTCTTTTTCCGCACTTGATTGTGCAGGTATTGAGGCTGGTCTGTCTGGTCGTCCGTCTGCTGATAGATACTGATCACGGTTTCGCTCCATACGGTGAGCTGTCTTCTTGGCGTTATCCTGACAGCATCTCTGGAGCCTTCTAGTTTCATTTTTCTCAGTCTTTTGTTCCAGACTGCGGCTTGTATTTTTG
>MDKH01225464.1:0-14622 GCA_005239495.1 Nicotiana undulata
ATATATATATATATATATACTTTCAAGATAGTGCATGAGCATCAACCAGTATTTTTCCATAATTTCTATAATTTTTAAAGGATTTTTAATAAATTTATTCCGATATTTTATTATCTAAATAATTACTAATTGCATCACAAATTTTTTTATAATAATTTATTAATTTAATTTCTATCATTTATATTCATATGGAGCTTTAATCATTTTATGTATAATTATATTTGTATCTTTAGGCTATAACTGCAATAACTTTGCAATAATAGCCCATATATGCATAATTATATTATTTACACAGAAAATGATTTTTTTATATTTTAATAATGTTAAATAATTATTTTAAATTATTTTCATATACAAATGGTATTTTTATCATTTATTAATTATTTTTATAAATTAGTTTATTAGTTTAATTGGGTATTTAATTCCTAGCCTTTTTCTAATTAATTTTCAGACCTACTCAGCCCAATACTAACCACCTCAATTACCCTAACCTAATTACCCAATACCTCTACCCATCCAAATTAAACCCGCCCCGCCTAAAGCTCTAATCCTTGCCATTGATCTTAGAAGATCAACAACCCTATATCACTCACCCCTTCTTAATATACCAAACACCCCTAAACCCTAAAATATTTTCCCCCACCCGCCGTCTTTTGATCCTCTCCTCTCCTTACCCTCTCAAACCCTAGCCCGCCGTCACATTTTCTCTCTAACTCATGGGATCGTCTCTTGATTCCCTGCCTTATTTGGCTTTCTTTCTTTACTTACTACCCGCCTGTGATGTTACTTGACTCATCTGCCTCAAATGGAAAGTGTATCTCAAAGAGACTCGAACCAGATATGGTTCAAAGTCTCTCATATCTTGTTTATTTACGTCTGTGTTCATTCCAATACTTGTGAGTACGAATATTATCGTATCTCTGGTTCAAACCAGGTTTTGGTTCATTATGGTTTGCTTTAATGTTATTATTCACCGAATCTGGCTATTTTTGGTTGAATTTGTTACTTATCCTAAACTTAGGGTTCAGATCTCTCCAAATCTGAAATGATTTTATGTTTGTTTTGGTATTTCTCCTTTAAAATTTCAATACTTCTATCTCTATATTTTCTAGTCTTTTTCTATTTTTATTTCTGACCGATCTTGTTTACCCTAGAATCAGGGTTTTGATTTTAACAGATTTTTCCAAAAGAATATTCAACCTCTAAGGGTTTTCCTTTTTTGACCGATTTTACTTACTTTAGTTAGTTCCATATATATGCCTTTGTGTTTCTTTTTTCTTAGGGTTCCGATTATTTAATTGTTCCTTTTACTGTTTCTGCCTGCTTTTTTTAACTCTTGGGTTAATTGCCAATTGATTTCATTTACCCCAAATTAGGGTTCGAAATCAGTCTTCCTTTTTGTATAGTACTGGTGTTTACTTATTCGATTTACCTGTTCTTAGCTTATTTGGACCAGTATTTGATTGTTAACTTTTCCTACTTCCCTTAACCTTGCTGGCCTAATTTTATGCTATGTTAATTGAAGCCGACTTCTAAATGATTCTGGTATTATTTATTTACCTTATTTAATCTAGTACTTGACTACTGATTGATTCCATATAATGTTTTCCTTAAATTAAGTGGCACTAGCCAGATTTTATGTTATTTTGTCTTGTTAATTGATTTATGCCGACTCTAATTGATTGTTAATTTATTCTCATACCTTAATTGTGTAGGAATAAATCATTACCTTGTTGTCTATTATTTGGCCGGCTGAAAGCCAAGGCCAAATTACTCTGAAATTTAATTGCTATTGCACATTACTTGCTTTCTTCTCAACTGGTATACCCTAACTCTTGTTATTCTATTCTCTATGCTTTATTCGACTAGTCTGTTTTAATCCTCAGCAGAATTCTGTCTTTTATATGACTACATGATCTCATTTAGTGACAATGTTAACTTAAGACTAAGTTACTTCATTCATGTGAACCCTTTCCTAAGTTAGTTTTAGGTTTAGTCTGTTTCTTTTTCTGAACATTGCAAGATACTGTAAGCATGTAACCAAAATATGTTTGTTGTTTAATTTATAGGTCCTGTCTGTTTCTGTCTCTGTGTTTAAGCCATGATTGTTTTAAATACTAGCATGAGTATCTATATTAATCAGATATCATCTTGTTTGACTATGTGCTGAACATGAACTTTGTTTGCTTCTTCTGAAATTGAACTATTTTAAAACTTTCCCCTTACCCTTTATGCACTGGTTTTAAAACCCCTACTGTTTGTTATTTAGGTTCTCACCACCCCCAGTGTGAGCACTGCCTAGGGTCCTTGAGACTCCTCTGAACTCTGACACATTGGGGATGGTCTTCCAATCTTTTATGAGTTATCTTTCTGAATGTGGTTCTGGTGTGAGAATTTCACGAGGTCCCCGAGGCCCTTGGGAACTTTGACACATTGGAAACCTAAATCTTATGTGCTATGGATGGATCACTACTATGCTCCAGAGTTGTTATGATTGAAGGCCTGGTTCCAAGATTTAGATTGGACCTATGAAGGCTCCCTATAGCATAATTATTACTATTATGTAATTCATTCGATATTCTGGCCTGTAATAATCACTGTAATAACAGATTTGGGGTTAATTAGTAAAATCTAGGTTTTTTTGTTCTTATATCTTTTGTTAAAGTTGGGTAGAAATCCTGCATATAGGATTTAATTATGTTGATCGAATCATGTGAGTACTAGACTGTGTTTAGAGATCCTGCCTATAGGATTTTTCCGATTGTTTTGATTCTGTGTTTTCACATTTGCATACTAGAGATCCTGCTTTTAGGATTTTCCATTTATTCTGCATTAGAAATCCTGTTCATAGGATCTACACATATTTTCAAACCAATATGCATTAGTGACCATATCTATAAGACCTTTGTTTGTTTGAGTTGATTTCCTTGCAACCTGTTTAATTCTGTCCAAATACGATTAAAAGATGTCATGCTCATAGGAATAAAAATCAGTTTCAACCTAGAAATCATTCCTATAGGGTGTAAAGCTAATATATATCATGCCTATAAGATGAAATTAGTTTCAAACTTAGAAATCCTGCCTATAGGGTTTAAATCAACTCAGCAATTAGAAATCATGCCTATAGGGGTTTAAATCAATTCAGCAATTTGAAAGCATTCCTATAGGAATCAAAAAGAATAAAACATGCCTTATGAGTTAAAATCAGTATTACACTTAGAAACCATGTCATAGGTCTATAATTAATAAACTCGTAGAAATCATGCCTATAGGATTCTGTTAATCAATTATGAATTCAATAGATTCCAGCCATCACTCAGGCAATCTGTAGGACTTACTAATGATTCTGGGCTTAAAATTGTGACATATTGCTGCCTGAAGTTCCCAGATTCATGCTGAATAAAATTAGCAGGCAAACAAATAGGTCCCAATGCTCGCCTTAATAAAGCTGCCTTTATATTCTGTTTCTTCTCTCAAAGATATCCTGCCTATAGGATTCTAAAATTAACAAAGTTTGCCGATTCAATAGCGTGCTTTTGTTGCCTATGTGTGGAGGTCAATGTGAGCCCTTATTTGTTCTTTATTTGAAATTCCTATTTGTCTTTTGTTTGTCGCCTAGATTTCTCATTTTTAATTAACATAGGTCGGTCCAGAACCATCCTAAATAGAGGTCCTAATACCTCCAGGGCCATAGGTAAGGGACAGGTAGTGCACGCATAAGGAACGAGCTAGAAGCTACTAGAACGCTTAGGTAACAACTGAAAGATAGTAATTGGGTAGTAAGGAAATGATAGCTCGTGCGCTAATGCTATGAGTAACACCCAAACTTGGGGATGTTTCAAAGTATTGCATGGAATGATCCTATAGGCTAAAAATCATAGGACCCCTTTATAATCCTGTTTAGAGTGATTTGTATTGTCCAAACCGTTTTCTTCCCCTTTTAAACTAATTCACTTAATTTAAGTTCAGTCGGGACCCACTGTTGTGGACCTCGAGGGGTGCCTAACACCTTCCCCTCAAGGTAGTTTGAGCCCTTACCCGATCTCTGGTGATGCAAACTAGTTCTATGAGTTAATTGATCTAGGTTCCCTAACGCACCTTAATCCGTTAGGTGGCGACTCTTCCAATTCTTTACCCAATCCCCAAAAGAAGGAGTTGTCCCAGAAATTTCAAAACCCGATTTCGCGAGGAAAAGGTGTGATGACCCAAAAGGGTCATCTTATGTAAAGTTAATTATGACTGCGTTCCGAGGCCCCTAAAGCCTCCGTTAATCTCACCTCGATGTGCGTGCACAGCCCGGGCACGTAGCCGGGAAGCCTTTATGTGGAAACTTGATAAAGCGTTGAATTTAAGATAATTAATTGAATAAAGTTGACTTTGGTCAACATTATTGGTAAACAGACACGGACCCGTGATCTGACGGTCCCGGGAGGTCCGTAGGAAAATATGGGACTTGGGCGTATGCCCGGAATCGAATTCCGAGGACCCAAGTCCGAGAAATGAATTTTTAAAGAAAATTATTTTCTGGAAATAATAAAGGCTTATTAAAATGAACCTCGATGTGAAACCTATGTTTCCGGGCCGTTATTATAGTTCCGAAGCCCGGGACAGGTTCAATATGTGTAATTTAAGTTATCTGTGAAATTTGGTAAGAAACGGACTGGATTTGACGGGTTTCGGATCAAATGGGAAATTTAGAGTTAATGAAGTTTTGAGGATTTTCATAGAATTTGAAATTTGGTTTGGGAAGTGATTTTATGTTACCGAGCTCCAAATGAAATTCCGAGATCGGTAATAGTTTTGTTATCTCATTTATGCTTTTTCTGCAAAATTTGAAGTCATTCTGAGTAGTATAGACCGGTTCGGCGCATTGAAATGAATTCTAGAATCTTAAGTTCTTAAGCATAATTCAATTTGGTTTTGAGTTTGAATTCTAAGTTTCGTTGTTGTTTTTCGCCTTCCGAAAGTTCGAGCGAGTCCGTATCAAGAATACTTACTTGCCGGTGCTTTTGGACGGGTTCCCGAGGGGCTCGGGTGAGTTTTGGACCCCCGGGAGCTAAGTTGGAAAAACCAGATTTTTGTTGTCTGGTTTCCTTCTCTGCGATCACAGAAAGTGGGTCGCGATCGCGAAGATGGAATTTGGCTGGTCTGCTGATTGTTCTTCGCGATCGCAGCTTCATCTTCGCGATCTCTGAAGGATGGACTCCATGCCTTCGCGATCGCAACCCCCTCATCGCGATCGCATAGGGCTAAGCCAGGGCCGGGCACAGTTACTCTTCGCGATCGCAGGACCTCCGCCGCGATCGCAGAGGTCTGGCCAGTTGGCCTTCGCGATCACAGGGCCCTTGTCGCGATCGCAGTGAAGGCAGTTTTATTAAATACGGTAGTTATCCTATTTCCTCCATTTTCATCTTCCTTCTCAAGTCTTTAAAAGAGCTCTTCAAGGAACCTTCCACCACTGTTATTGAGGTTAGTAAATTCCATGGTTTTACTAGTTTCAAACATCAATTCCTAGTTAAATTCCCTACTAAATTATCAAAAATCATAGAATTAGGTAGTAATTTTAGGGCTCTTGAGGGTTTTGTGATTTTCCATTTTAGGCCATGAATTCAAGTAGAAATCACACCTTAACGATCCTTAGGCTATGTGTGAGTGGTCCCTTCGAGAATTTTCGAAATTGTATCATGCGAGACCACGGTTGGAATTTAGAAATTCTTCAAGAATAGCGATTTTATTGAATAAATAAGATAATTTCCCACATTGTGCATGCATTGATTTAATTGTACACCTTTTGCCTAGTTGCGAGTCCTCGGGTGTAGAGTTCGGAGTTTCGGGCACAATTGTGGTCCGAGGGGTACATTCGACACAAGGTGAGTCTCCTTTGTAACCTTGTAAGAGGGAATTGTCCCCATAGGTGATGTATATGCTATGTGTAAATTGTTTGGGGGCTACGTACGCACCAAGTGACGAGAGTCCCTACGTAGCGGCTATCATTGTTATGTCCGGGTAGTTAGGCCCACATCATGTCTTATATGCTTCCTCGTAATGCCTTATATGCTTCCTTGTAATGCTTTATATGATTCACTGTGACACCATATGCACTATGAGATCATGTTTTGTATAGTATTGTTCCTCTGAGGATTTATGGAAAATTGTTGAATTGAAAGGAATTTGTTAAGGAAAGTAAGTATTGTAATATATATGGGATCGGGTTGTACGCCACGACAGGTTTGAGAGTGATTATGCCTATATGGGATCGGGCCGTACGCCACGACAGATTTGAAAAGTATGTGTAATATATATGGTGTCACGACCCAGAATCCTAATCCAGGTCGTGATGGCGCCCAACGGCGGGGTTAGGCAAGCGAACACAAATTACACTAAGTGTTACCCTTCCCATCTAATTAAGCAAGTCGATAATTACCAATTTTAAACAGTTAAACACAATGATAGCTGGATGCAAAATAAAAGCATAACACTAAGTGGCCAAAATAAAGCATATGCATGCCTATACAACCCAAAACCCAAAATGTATATATATACCATGCGTGTGCCAGGAACTAGTGTCACGAGTGTCATAGGAATACAAACGGAATATACAAAGGAAAGTAATATATATACAAATCCACAGTCCGAATGAAATAGATGGGGAAAATAACAAAAGTAAGTGAAAACTCCATGGTGTTGCTGGGAATCGCCAGAGGAAGCAGCTCACCGTGAAGTCGAGTCCACAAGCTCAGGGTCTATCTCCGGTACAATAACCAGAAGCACCGGCCTCAGAACCTGTACAGTTAAGTACAGAAGTGCAGCATGAGTACATACTAAATAAATATGTACCCAGTGAGTATCCCGCCTAATCTCGAAGAAGTAGTGACGAGAGGTCGACTCGATACTCACTAAGGTCCATCAGTAATAACATATGATAGAATATAATGAAATACAGTAGGCATGTCAGGGAATAAGCAACAAGTACATATCAAGAGCAGAAATCCAAACAACTACTGAACTAAACAATAAAGCACTTTCAAGGGTAAGACCACCGAACGAAATAATAATCACAATTTCTTAGATCCTCCGTGGCGTACCACCTGCTCCCATAAGGTAACTTCTAAACTCGCCGTGGCATATGGCCCGATCCCATATGTATTTCAAGTATTTCTCAACACTGTCGTGGCGTACGGCCCGATCCCATATAAATATCACAAATACTTCTCAACACTGTCGTGGCGTACGACCCGATCCCATATATATTCAATTTCTTTTCAACTCTGCCGTGGTGTATGGCCCGATCCCATATATATATCACAATTACTTTTTCAACTCTACCGTGGCGTACGATCCGATACCATATGTATATCACAAATAATTTTTCATAACAAATTCCTTTCCATTCAACCATTTCCATAAAGCCTTAGAGGAACAATACTATACCAAACATAATCTCATAGTACGTATGGCGTCAAAATGAATCATATAAATCATTTCAAGGAACCCTATAAGGCATTACGAGGAAGCATATAAGGCATATAAGGCATTACGAGGAAGCATATAAGGCATGATGTGGGCCTAACTACCCGGACATAACAATAATAGCCGCTACGTCCGGACTCTCGTCACTTGGCGCGTACGTAGCCCCCAAACAATTTACACATAGCATATACATCACCTATGGGGACAATTCCCTCTTACAAGGTTAGAAAGGAGACTCACCTCGTGTCGAATCTACCCCTCGAACCACAATTGCGCCAAAACTCCGAACTCTACACCCGAGGACTCGCAACTAGTCAAAAGGGGGTACAATTGAATCAATGCATGCACAATGTGGGAAGTTATCTTAGCTATTCAATAAAATCGCCATTCTTGAAGAATTCCCAAATTCCAACCCCGGTCCCGCATGATCAAATTCCGAAAATTCTCGAAGGGATCACTCACCCATAGCCTAAGGATCATTAAGGTGTGATTTCTACTTGAATTCAAGGCCTAAAATGCAAAATCACAAAATCTTCAAGAACCCTAAAATTACTACCTAATTCTATGATTTTAAATAATTTAGTAGGGAATTTAACTAGGAATTAATGTTTGAAACTAGTAAAACTATGAAATTTACTTACCTCAATAACAGTGGTGGAAGATTCCTTGAAGAGCTCTTTAAAAACTTGAGGAGGAAGATGAAAATGGAGGAAATATGCTAAGTCTCGTATTTAACAACACTTCCCAGGGATTCCTTAACTGCGATCGCGACAAGGGCCCTGCGATCGCGAAGGCCAACTTGCCAGAACTCTGCGATCGCAGCAGAGGTTCTGCGATCGCAAAGGCCAACTGGCCGGACCTCTTCGATCGCCACAGAGGTCCTGCGATCGCGAAGAACAAACTCACCCGGCCCAGTTGCGACTCAATGCAATCGCAAGAAAAGGTTGCGATCGCGAAGTTGTGGAACCCAGACCTCTGCGATCGCAAAGGGGAGGCTGCGATCACAGAGAACAATCAACAGCCCAACAAAGTCCTTCTCCGCGATCCCAACCCACCTTCTGCGATCGCGGAGAAGGAAACCGGATAGCAGAATTTCTGGTTTTTTCTAACTTAGCTCCCGGGGGTCTAAAACACACCCGAGCCCCTCGGGACCCCGTCCAAAAGCACTAGAAGCAACTTAAGAACTTAAGAAATTCTAGAATTCACTTCAATGCGCGGAACCGGCCTATACTACTCGGAATTACTTGAAATTTTGCAGACAAGTCATAAATGATGTAACGGAACTGAAAAACAACAACGAAACTCAAAATTCAACCCCAAAACCAAATTGAATCAACTTAAGAACTTAAGAAATTCTAGAATTCACTTCAATGCACCGAACCAGCCTATACTACTCGGAATGACGTTAAATTTTGCAGACAAGTCATAAATGATGTAACGGAACTATTCCCGGTCTCAGAATTTCATTCAGACCTCGGTAACATAAAATCACATTTCAAGCCAAAATTCAAATTCTATGAAAATCCTCAAAACTTCATTAACTCTAATTTTACCATTTTGATTCGAAACCCGTCAAATCAAGTCTGTTTCTTACCAAATTTCACAGATAACTTAAATAACACATATTGAACCTGTTACGGGCTCCAAAACCATAATACGGGCCCGGCACCACAGGTTTCACATCAAGGTTCATTTTCATAAGCCTTTATTATTTTCAAACAACAATTTTCTTTAAAAATTCATTTCTCGGACTTGGGTCCTCGGAATTTGATTCTGGGCATACGCCCAAGTCCTATATTTTCCTACGGACCTTTCGGGATCGTCAGATCACGGATCTAGGTCCGTTTACCAAAAATGTTGACCAAAGTCAACTTTATTCAATTAATTATCATAAATTTAACTCTTTATCAAGTTTTCACATAAAGGCTTCCCGATTACGCGCTCGAGCTGCACACGCACATCAAGGTGAGATTAACGTTGGATTTTGGGGCCTCGGAACACAGTCATAATTAAATTTACATAAGATGCCCTTTTGGGTCATCACATATGGGATCGTGCCGTACGCCACGACAGAGTTGAAAAGTATTTGTAATATATATGGGATGGGGTCGTACGCCACGACGGAGTTGAAAAGTATTTGTAATATATATGGGATCGGGCCGTACGCCACGACGGAGTTGAAAAGTATTTGTAATATATATGGGATCAGGCCGTACGCCACGACAGAGTTGAAAAGTATTTGTAATACATATGGGATCGGGCCGTACGCCACGACGGAGTTGAGAGGTATTGTACACATATGGGATCGGGCCGTACGCCATGGCGAGTTTAGAAGGTACCTTATAGGAGCGGGCCGTACGTCACGACGGATCTAAGATTTGGTGCTTTTGGTTTCTTTTCGGTGGTCTTACCCTTGAAAGTGCATTATTGCTTAATTCAGTAGTTGTTTGGATTTCTGCTCTTGATATGTACTTGTTGCTTATTCCCTGACATGCGTATTGTATTTCATTATATTCTATCATATGTTAATACTGATGGACCTTAGTGAGTATCGAGTCGACCTCTCATCACTACTTCTTCGAGATTAGGCGGGATACTCACTGGGTGCATATTTATTTAAATGTACTCATGCTGCACTTCTGTACTTAACTGTATAGGTTCTGAGGCCGGTGCTTCTGGTTATTGTACCGGAGATAGACCCTAATCTAGTGGACTTGACTTCACGGTGAGCTGTTTCCTCTGGCGATTCCCAGCAGCACCATGGAGTTTCATTTACTTTTGTTATTTTCCCCGTCTATTTCATTCAGACTGTGGATTTGTATATATTATTATCCTTTGTATATTTAGTTAGTTCACCCATGAAACTCGTGACACTAGTTCCTAGCACACACGTAGTGTATATTTTGGGAGTTGGGGTTGTATATGCATACATATGATTTATTTTGGCCATGTATTGTTATGATTTTAGTTTCATATCAAGCTATCCTCATGATTTAATTGTTTAAATTTGGTAATATTGACTTGTTTAATCAAATGGGAAGGGTAACACCTAGTGTAATTCATATTGGCTTGCCTAACCCCGTCGTTGGGCGCCATCACGACCTGGATTAGGATTCTAGGTCGTGACAACGTGGTATCAAGCCCTAGGTTCACGTAAGTCTCACGAGTCACGAGCAGGCCCAATAGAGTCTTGCGGATCGGTACGGAGACGTCTGTACTTATCTTCAGGAGGCTATGGGGTGTTAGGAAACTTCCCTTTATTCATATCTTGTCGTGCAATCTATGATGTACTCAAACTTATTCTTCTATTCTTTCACAGATGGTGAGGACACGTGCATCTGATGTTTCTGGTCCGGGAGATGCCCTTGCCTCCGTTGCCCGAGGTCGGGGTAGAGGCAGCGGTAGAGCACCTACTCGAGGTAGGGGACGAGGGCGTCCCAGAGCTACACCAGTGGCACCACTGGAGGTACCTATTATGGAGGAGCAGGATGAGGTGCCTCCAGTAGCACCTGCTCTAGTGGATTTCATGATGGGGCCGGGCTTCCAGGAGGTCATGGGCCGTAGGCTTAGATTCATGGACACTATGTCCCAGGTTGGTTTATTTCCAGCCGACCCTGCTACTTCTCAGGCGGGAGGGGGAGTCCAGAACCCTACCACTCAGGCCACAGGTTAGGCAGCAGCAACACGTCATACCCTGGGAACACCGCCCGTGGGTGGGGTTCAGCCCGTAGTAGCAGCCCAGAGCCCAGGCCAGTTGCAGAGGGTGACCAGCAGAAGATGTTGGATAGATGGACCCGATTTCGCCCTCCAGTCTTGGGGGGTGAGCGGGGTGAGGATGCTCAGGATTTTATTGATAGGTGCAGGTACAGACTGCACAACATGAGGATTTCGGAGTCCCATGGAGTGGATTTCACCACATTTCAGTTAGAGGGCAAAGCTCGCAAGTGGTGGCAGTCGTATATTCTCAGCAGACCAGCATATTCCCCTCCTGTCACTTGGGATCAGTTCGCTCAGCTATTTCTAGAAAGGTACATTCCACCTTCTGAGAGAGAGGAGCTACGGGGTCAGTTTGAGCGACTAGAGCAGGGGTAGATGTCAGTGACTGATTACGATGCTAGATTTTCTGAGTTATCCCTCCATGCCCTTATGATATTGCCTACTGATGCCGAGAGGGTGCGGCGGTTTGTGGTAGGCTTGCATCTAGGTATTAGGGCCTCTATGGCCTGAGAGGTGGAGATAGGTACCCCCTACCAGCTTGTAGTCGAGATAGCTCGACGGATTGAGGGGTATCGGTTGAGGAGCAGGGAACAGGGTCAGTAGGGTCAGCAGGACAAGAGGTCCAGGTTCTCAGGAGAGTTCAGGGATGTTTCAGCTAGGAACAGGGGTCAGTTCGGGGGTGGTCAGCCCAGCAGACCTTCATATTAAGCACCCCCACTACCCCTTCGAGGTGGTTCAGTGAGGCCTCGGTTCGGCGCCATGCCAGAGAGTTCCTATCATCCTCCAGCCATCCAGAGTGCACTCAGCGGTTATTCTAGTCATCAGAGATCCTCTAGTTCCTATTTCAGTGCCTTACCAGAGGGTTCGCACCGCCCTCTGGCTATTCATGGTTCTTCCTCTTTCGGGCAGCGGGCTGTAGTGCTAGGAGGTTGCTTTGAGTGTGGGGAGCCGGGTCATACGTGGAGGTATTGTCCCAGGTATCGGGGCAAGGCAGTGCAATAGAGTTATCAGCCTAGGAGTTCAGCACCAGCAATCCGGCCACCTCGAGGTGGAGGACAGGTCGGCAGGGGTCGTCATAGATGGGGAGGCCAGTCAGGAGGATGTCAGTTAGTTCCTGTTCACTCTGGGGGAGTTCATTCTTCTAGAGCCTCAGCCAGAATTTATGCCATTCTGGCCAGATCGGATGTAGTGGCCTCAGACGCCGTAATCACAGGTATTATCTCAATGTGTGGTAGAGAGGCTTCGGTACTATTTGACCCATGATCCACGTATCCATATGTTTCAGTACTATTTGCTCATTTTCTAGATGTCCCTCGTGAGTCCTTGAGTTCTCCTATATATGTGTCCACTCCTATGGGCGATTCTGTGGTGGTAGACCGGGTCTACCGGTCTTGTGTGATCACTTTCTGCGGTCTCGATACCAGAGCCGATCTTTTATTGTTGGATATGATTGATTTTGAGGTTATCCTAGGCATGGTTGGCTATCTGCTTATCATGCTATGTTAGATTACCATGCCAAGACAGTAACTTTAGCCATGCCTGAGTCGCCTAGGCTAGAGTGGAGAGGTTCTTCAGTTAGTGCCTCCAGCCGGGTCATTTCCTTCATGAAGGCTCGACATATGGTCGAGAAGGGTTGTCTGGCTTACCTTGCTTATATGCGGGACACCACCGTCGAGTCTTCGATTTGGGCTTCAGATGTTCCGAAGACTGCATTTCGTACCAGATATGGCCATTATGAGTTTCTGGTGATGTCCTTTGGTTTAACTAACGCCCTAACAACATTCATGGACTTGATGAATAGGGTATTCAGGCTGTATATTTATTCCTTCGTCATCGTCTTCATTGATGACATCTTGATTTATTCGCGGAGCCTGGGCGGGCATGAGCAGCATTTGAGAGTTGTGCTCCAGACCTTGCGGAAACAGAAGTTGTATGCTAAGTTCTCCAAGTGCGAGTTCTGGTTAGATTCCGTGGCATTTTTGGGGCATGTGGTATCCGGAGAAGGTATCAAGGTTGATCCTCAGAAGATTGAGGTGGTTCAGAGTTGGCCGCGTCTCTACTTCAGCTTCAGAGATCAGGAGTTTCTTGGGCCTAGCAGGCTATTATCGCCGATTCGTGGAGGGGTTCACTTCTATTGCAGCTCCATTGACCAGATTGACTCAGAAGAATGTCCCGTTTCGGTAGTCCGACGAGTGTGAGGCGAGCTTTCAGAAGCTCAAGTCAGCTTTGACCTCAACACCAGTTCTGACATTGCCTTCTGGTTCTGGGATGTATACCGTGTATTGCGACACTTCACGCGTAGGGTTGGGATGTGTGTTGATGCAGGATGGCAGGGTTATTGCTTATGCTTCGCGCCAACAGAAGGTTCATAAAAAGAATTATCATGTGCACGACTTAGAGTTGGCGGAGATTGTTCATGCTTTGAAGATTTGGCGGCACTATTTGTATGGTGTGTGATGTGAGGTCTACACTGACCACCACAGTTTGCAGCACTTATTCAAGCAGAGGGACCTTAAGCGGAGATGGCTTGAGTTGTTAAAAGATTATGATCTCACTATTTTGTGTCACCCGGGCAAGGCGAATCTAGTAGCAGATGCTTTGAGTAGGAGGGCAGCGAGTATGGGTAGCTTGGCCTACATTGCAGCGGAGGAGAGACCTTTAGCCTTGGACATTCAGTCCTTGGCCAATCGCCTCGTGAGATTGGACCTTTCGGAGCCTCGTCGAGTTTTGGCTCATGTAGTTGCTCAGTCTTCATTGTTGGGGGAGATTAAGGCTCGACAGTTGGATGATCCATGCCTTGTAAAGCTTCGGGATACGGTGGTCCTGGGCAGGGCCAAGGAGGTTACTTTGGGCGAGGATGGTGTCTTGAGGCTCCAGGGACGTTCATGTGTTACTAATATTGATGGCCTGAGGAAGAGAATTCTAGAAGAGGCCCACAGTTCTCAGTATTCAGTTCATCCGGGTGCGACGAAGATGTACCGTGATTTGAAGCAGCACTACTAGTGGAGGCGGATGAAGAAGGATATAGTGCAGTATGTGGCTAGGTGTCTCAATTGTCAGCAGGTCAAGTACGAGCACTAGAGGCCAGGAGGATTGTTTCAACAGATTCCCATTCCTGAGTGGAAATGGGAGCGCATCACCATGGACTTCGTGGTTGGGTTGCCTCGGACTTTGCGGAAGGTTGACGCGGTTTGGGTCATTGTGGATAGATTGACCAAATTGGCACATTTGATTCCTGTGGCTGCTACTTATACTACAGAGAGGCTGGCCCAGATTTATATTCGGGAGATAGTCCGGTTGCACGGTGTGTCGGTGTCAATTATATCAGATCGAGGCCCTCAGTTCACCTCGCACTTCTGGAGAGCTTTGCATAATGAGATGGGCACTCAGATAGATCTCAGCTCAGCATTTCACCCTCAGACTGATGGTCAGTCA